>PVJD01003355.1:0-142500 GCA_004026545.1 Mormoops blainvillei
ACACACACACACACACACACACACACACACACAAAAGCTAAGCCTCAAATTGATCATTTAGGTGTCTTTTTCTTCTTTCCACTGGTCTGTCAAAGGTGCTACTGTAAGAAGTTGGCAAAAAAGGAAATTATTCAACAATGTCCAAACTAAGGTGGAAAAAATTATAGATTCACTTACAAATGCAACAAGTTTATTGAATGCCAACACTGAGCCAGGCACAGTTAGATACACTATTTTCTCACTTGCTGTATCTGGTGTCAAATAGCTATGAAAGAAAAGAGGCCACATATTAACCTGACAAGTTCAGATGAAGCCTGGGTGGCAGCCTTAGAAACTCAGACCTAACCACTAAAGATGGTCTGAAATTAAAACTTACTAACTAAAAGCAGTTCCTGGTGGGCAGTCACATCCTAGGCCCTAAATAAAGATCAATCTTTACCTTAACTGAGACTGTTGTCTTTTTGCATTTAAGATAACATATCTTTGGAATGTCAACATAATTCCTTTTTATCCAGACCCCTCAGGGCACGATCTCCCACCAGAGCAGACCTCTGAGGATCCCTCATTGTTATCTTGTTCTCCCACCTACCATCTCTGTGCTGTAAATGTTCACTTTTACATATGGTACACCCACCAATGTAAAAGATGTATGTATCTCTCCAATTTGCTTTTTATCCAGTCCCAGATATTCTTCTGTTTCACTTTCTCCCACCTCTCTAATCTATCACCAGTGGATTTCACATGACCCCCTTAGGTGTCCTCCTTTGATTGTAACGTATAAAATAGGGCGCTAAACTTCCATTCTCCAGAGCGATACCTCAACTTATAGAAGTTTTGCTTCCCAGCAACGGTCATCAGTTTGGCTCAAATAAATTCACCAAAAATTCTCTACATGTTCCAATGTTTCTTATGTTGACATTGCAAAGGTTAAGAAATTTCATCTATTTTGATGGCCTCACTAACATATTTAATCTGTAATGATATTCCCTAGAAGACAGTTTTACGCCCATGTGTCTTCCAAGTTGCTATAGGGCATCTATCTGCTATTTAGATGCAGGCACGCAATGTGACATTAAGGTCAAAGTAGAAAGGAAGCAAAATAAAATAAGGTTCCTAAGGAAAATAATCTTATGAGAAATAATATGGCCTGGGGGTAAAATGCACATATATCCAGTAATAAGAAATTCATATTCAAATCAGCATTGTAGGTACAGAATTAAAACAGAATTCAATTTTGTGATTCCATTTACCAATCTGCAAACTAAGAAGGATCATCTTTTTCCTGGGACTGGTCAATAAATTCAATGATTACAGTAACTACAAAGTTCTTTTGTAAATGACTGTTAATGATCAGTTTGCATTTGAAAACACACCCCAGCCATCTCCCTTTCCCTCTTCCCTCTGCAAAAATGAATATGAACAGTTAAGGACAACGTTTAGAAATAAGACCTAGTGTTTGCTGTGACTTGATTCTTTAGACAAAGCAATGCTTTCTTAGAATATATGTTATTACATTATCATCAAGTGCATCAGGTAAGTAGATCAAGTGCTTTGTAATCCATAGATAAATATCAACATCAGGCAAGAGTCTATGGCAGTTAAGAACCTGGTTCAGATGATCCTTAAAATACTGTCTCCCTTTTGATCACAATTGCCCTTTTGTATGCAAGTGTTGGTCTCAAAGATTTGCAGATAAGAAAAAGCAAAAGGGGCTAACCCCAAGATCGGAACCAGGTCTAAACCTGTAATAGCTAGGAGGTAGGGAGCTTCATAACTCAATGTTCCACTTCTAGGTGATGTTAAAAAAGTACTTTAACATCCAGATCACCAACAAACCCTCCACCACTTTCCGATGAGGATATTTCAGCTTAGAGCGACTATACCTTATTTACCTTGGTATCTTCAGCACCTATCACACATTCATCTGCTGAATGAAGAGAAAACCTGCATCTGTCCAAAGATACATTTCAACTAAAGTTGACTGGAATAAAATCTTTATTGGCTCCACGTGAAAGTACATAAACTCCACTCCTCCAAATACTTGAAAGCTTAATGTTCCTTATGTTTTTCATTTAAATACCTAAAGTTGCTTATTTACACAATAAGAACAATGTCCAATGTCAAAAAACATACTTCTCTAGAACAATCGGAGTTAGTCTCAGAACAACTCATTGAATTGAATTTGCTGGATCTTTCTCAGATTATTACATGGCATCTCCCAATTATGCATGATGATTGGAATACCCTTAAGCAGTCAGTCAGTTCCTCTGGTCTTTACTGAAGACCGGAAGGGAAGAGATGGAAGTGGATTGCGATAAAAAGGATAGCTTTGTATATGTTCATGTAGTGGATACATTCAAGATATAAAGATGAGTATGAAAGAGAACCTCTGCCACAAACGAAACCTGTGATCTGGGTTGTTAGCTCACCTCTCTTGAGCCTTGATTTTCTCATCTCAAAGACAGATTCATCCTAGAATCTTTCTGGTTCCTTTTGCTCAAACATTCTACAGTTTGGTTCTAATTTAACAAATGCACAACCTGAAACACTTAATACATTTTGCTGGAGGTTGGTTGGTCCTTAGCCAATCAGAAACCAAAGAATGCTCCACTTCTTATTCCACATCCATACTTGTAGCAGAAGCTCACAGAGTTGGCCTCCAAAAGGGCCCAAGTGAAATCCTTTTTGGCCGGAGCAATGCCTGTATGCAACTTAAATGGCGTCTAGGTTTAAATGCCATAGAGCATCTTTTGCTGACACTGCACACTACAGTCACCTGATGAACTTTATTTTATGGAGCCTGACCCCACACCCAGAGTCTATTGAATTGGCCTCAGTGCAGCCTGAGCATCAGGATTTTTATGAACTCTCCAGGCAATTCTAACTTGAGAAAGTTGGGACAATTATTGGCGTAGAGAAGTGATTCTCAAACTTGAGCTGCATCAGTCACCGGAGGGATTATTAAAACAGATTGCTGGGTGACCTGCTCGGTTTCCAATTCAGTAAGCAGGTCCGGGGTACAGCCCAAGAACCTGCTTCTTTAGCAAGGTTCCAAATGATGCTGATGCTTTTAACCAGAGGCCTCACTTCAAGAACCACTGCCAGTGAGGAAATGTCATCGATGATGGCATCTGAAGTCCTCAATTTAAATCCTGATTCTGTTATTACCACCTACGCAATCTTAGAAAGTAAATTTATTCTCTCTTCTGTAGTGTCTTTATAACAATGCTTAGATCTCAGAATTGTGAGGCATGAGCAAATAGTGTTGTCAGTCAGGGTTTGGCACAGTACCTGGCACAGAATGCAGTAACAAATATTAATTTCCCTTTTCTATTATACATGGCAAGATGGTGTGATTAATTACATCAACAGCACAGTTGAAAATCTGGCAAGAAAAGGAAACAGATGACTGAAGCAAACAATGTCTTAGTAGCATTATATGTATAATATAGGATAAATATAGAGAAGCATTGTAAGTACACGGTCTTAAAAACTTACATTCATTTTTTAAAACTTTGAACACAGTAATTTAGGTGGTAGAAATAATCAGATACAATCTATAAAGTGGCAGGAATATTAGCTTCAATTTATAAAGAGCATGGATTTTTTAAATGACCTACGATAGACTCTAATCTTATCTATGATAAGAATGAGAAATAAAAATAGAATAGTGTGTCTGCCTAAAATGTTAACATATTGATCTTTAAATGCTATTTAGATCCAGAGAAGCCCTAAATTATTAAAGTGCATCAGAATCCATATTATCTACCAAAACAAAACTTCTACCAGTGACAGGATAGGTGTTCTTTATTTACATATACCAACAAATAAAAGACTAAAACTAGCTTTCCTTCCTACTTGCCATTTTGCGCCATTCTGTATGTGTGTCCCGGGTCCTCCCAAGAGTTACTGTCCAAACCCTGAGGTGACTCCTGGGAGGCAGGCAGGCCCACTGCAGTGGCGGCACACACCTGCAGACACAGAGGGGCCCTGGAGGTTGTGCCTCCACCGGAGGGCAGATTGAGGTGACAACTGGAATACTGTCAGTGTTACTCTGTGGAACATATAAGTGCAGTTGTCTAAGTGAGTCTCAAAGGTAATGAACAGTTTCAGGCAGGTTTAAAGGCATAAGTCACATCAGCACTGTTCAAAGCAAGTTCCTCCCTATAGGACTGTATGACCCAGAGGAAAGATCTTACTAGGATTTTTATTTTTAAAAGCCTTCCCTTTCCACTCTGACCTCATGTTATTATGCAACAACTTTCTTTCTCTGAATACCCTAAAAAAATGTCATGACTGCAGATCTTTCTTTTTTTGCTGCATTGTTGTGAATAGTACCATTTCTTTTATTATTGTTTTCAACTGTTACTTAACCTCATGATAGATACTTTTAAGTTCTCATCAACTTAGAAATTCTCGTAACTAGACTGTGAGCTGCTGAAGGGTCCTTAACTTGTCCCCTTCCTCCAGATAACTTTCTCAAGTGTCTCGATTCTCAGTAACTGCTCCCTTTAGCTGTCTGCAATATAAATTTCACATCTGCTTACACTGCCCTGCCCATGCAGCTAATTCCATTCTTTTGTTCCCACCTCATTACTAATCTTAGTATTTCCCAGCATCCATTCATCTGTATCCTTCTCTCAACTTTTCCCTATGAAACTTCCCTGCTCCCTAAAACAAAGAGAACTCTTTTCTCCTCCTTCCCTGTAAAATATTTCATTCATTAAAAGTCATAACTAGTGTTTGGAAACTTTGAAAAAAAAAACAAAAAACTGAATCCAAACCCTCTAAACTTAACTGAATCAGAAGCAAAGCTGATTTCATGCCCATCCTGCCAGGAAGCAGTTCCTTCTCTCAGTTTTTGCCTGTTACTTCTAGCAAAAGACTGGCTGATGGCCAGAGAGGGTTCGGGTACCACCTTGGAAGCACTACCTTTTTTCATTATAGAGTTTTTCCACTGGCTTGGTTTGGCCCCATCACGACAGCTCTGACCACAGTCACTTCAGTTGATCCTTTAATAGCACTGTGAGGTATCAAAAAAGTCACTAGGGTAGACCAGAGACTGGTAAGATTTATCTTTACATCTCAAAGCTTTTTGAACAGATTGACTTGCGCAAAGCTAGATTATGGCATTTTACTCCACTTCACCTTAACTATATGAGAGGAAATAAGAATTCTAAGATTTTGAATTCGTTGCTTCAATTTCTCTATCTCTCTCTCATGACTCAGGTTGGGCACCCTGTGAGGCTCACTCTCTCACTCTCTCAGTTAAGATCATCCTCACATCAGGAATCTAGAAACCAGACTAGTAGCTTTCTACCTCTTTAACTCTCCATAAGGCACCGCTATTATACTATAATTTACGCATGTGTATACATGTGTATATATATATTTTATTTTTTAGAAAGTAAAAATGCTCTCCTCATTATGTTTTGTTTGATATAGGCACCCAAGTATGTAGTTAGAAAGGAAATAAAGGCCACAAAAACTTCCCAAGGAAGATCATTAAAAAAAAAAAAATCTCTTCCGCTTCTATCATATAGCTGGTCTTTGAGGCATGCCAGCTAAGAAAATAGGTATCACCCGTGGTCATGGGAAGACTAGACCTTTCCCTCTTTGGGTTGTAGCTGAACTTCTATTGGTGGTCCTAGTAAAATACAGAACTCCTCATTTGTGCTAGGCGAGTCTTTTCTTCAGCTTTCCTTCAAACAATGCCTTTACTCTGCCATTAGAATATGAGGACTTGCAGATATTGAACAGCAAGGTTCTGGTTGGAAAGCAGTCTCTTTAAATCACCTGTGAGCTATGCAGAGAGAGGGAAAGATATGGGAGAATGGCAGGGAAGGAGGATGAGAGAAAGGAAGACATGTTCTCTTCATCGGGAGCACTGGAAGAAAGCCAGGTTTTCAAAGCTGCTGCCGGTATCTCATGAAGGCCCAGGCTGCTACCATGGTGAGGGCAAAGAGTGGTACCAGCACCAGGGCTACGGGAATACCGCTCGGATCCCCTTCTCCTCGATGTCCTATTGGCCCATTTTGCACCTGTAACTAGAAGGGGAAGAAAAATGTTAACTTTAGTGACCAATGTGTGTTTACCCCAACTGAAATGTACAGGTTAACACATTACCTGGGTCTAAAGTCTCCAGATTACCCAAAGCTGCACACCCAAGCACTACCTATCAGAGGTGGGCTGGGGCAGGGGGGTTCCTCTCTGTCCTCACTCGATACATCAATGTCACCAATTCTCTGGAAACAAAACAAGTCTGACAGCAAGGCATTTAACTTTCTGTGCTACTGACCTAAAGGGATCCCTGAAGTTAAGTCAGATAACATCTTTCTGCTTTTGTACTGCCTCCATCAAGCTATATGTGTATCATACCAGGAAAATGAAGATATGAGATGAAGTCTATTGATCCTATAGGGATCCTGAAAATTATTGGGCAGGGCAGAGGGGACATCCATCTTCCTAGAAAGTTTACTTAAAAAGATTATCAGTCATTAGAATGCAATAAGAGGAGATCTGAGCAACGTTATTTAAATTGCCTGTTAGCCAAGCATAAGTTGCACACAGGCATAATGTCATTATTTAGAAATCCTTTCTGATTCTCAAAAGGCACCCACTCCCTCCTAAGATGGGGTCACATCCTTCATCCCTTATTGTGTACTAGCAGACATAGAAAAGGGGCAACCTGTATGGAGTGGAGGTAAACAGAATCAGAGATAAACAGGTAAAAAGAAATCACATCCAAGCATTGACTTAAGAGAGAATAACTTTAAAGAAAGACTGAACCTATGTTGCAAACTTCCGAAATCCTCACTGTGGGAGGTCTTTTGTCTGCGGGCTTCTGTTCCCATCATTCAAATTATAAGGGACTAGAAACTAAGAAGTGGATATAGGGATAGGGGCTGCCTTCACTGAATTCTGAATTCCACTTGCATTTCCATGGAGCTTTCCTCTGAGCATCAAAGCTTTGGTCAGGAGAGCCAAGAAGTTGGTAAGTAAAGGGTTCACGGGCGTGACAGGAAAAATCACATAGTGAAGAGGTATGAGAAAAGCCACCACCATCTTTGTACTTAGCACTTTATAAACAAGTATGTTTGATGGCAGATATACATTTTTCCTTTCCTACTTAAAAAAATTTACTGTGGTTGTATTTTCCCCCCACTTATTTTGATTTGGTTGTCAAACTTTATCTGTAAGGCATGTTTCCTTGAAGCTAGGCCCTGGGTTGCAAGAGTGCCATGATGCATTTCCTTTAGTGATACGCAGAGCTCCAGAAGACACCTGCTGGAGAGCTCCCCAAAAGAGTGGGGGTGAAGGGGAAAAAAGCCAAACACACCACCGAAGAGTACACCACCGGGTTTATTCACAAGAGCAGTACAAAAGCCTGGTGCCAGGCTGCTGCATGCAGATGACGGAGCACCTACCCTGTGCTGCACCCTCAGGGACACGGCATAGCCTGCGTTCCGGAAGAGGTCCACAGCATCCTGGTGCAGCAGGTTCTTTAGGTCTTGACCATTTACCTGTCACAAACAGCAAGAAAAGGTAGTAAGAGGCAGAATGTAAACTCTCTGAAGTCAAAGATTTACTTTTATGTGACCAAACATTTAAAGGACAAACTCCTGCAGAGCAAATTCCAAGGGTTAGGAGAATGGGTGAAGTCGCTTAGAACTGTGTAACTTTTTTCATTTTCAAAGTTGTATTTTTCTAGAACTGGGGTTCCATTGGCCATCTGAAGAGCACCTAAGTTAAAAAACAAAAATGTAGTCTCCCTTTCATCTTAGCTCCTACAGGCTGTCTCGCTTGGAATTCTTACTGCATTTGTATGTCTTCCATGAGCATCAGCCTGGCTTCCTGCAGCTGACACGGTCTTTCAGGTTTCTTTATGTCCCTGGCATTGCCAGCTTCAACTCTAGAAATGTCATTATATGAAACTCTCCCACAATTTATTTTGATGTGGTACAAATCTCCTAGCCCATTCTATTGGTCTTGTTCTAATGTGAACAATTTCCCTCGATTCCACTGATGCTCCCATCCTCCTCAAGTTTACTAAAGAACATGTTTCTGTGATGATACAAACTCAAACTCCTAAAAACTCTTTCAATACAGGACAGTACTGCCATTTAGAGGTGAGAGATGGGACGGACTACTGATATTAATATTTTTAGTGTCAGGACTGACAGTGGCCACAGGTGGTATCTATCCTATTCTGCACTCAGTGATGCAGCACAGCCCACTTTATGCAAGATCTACACATCTTTTATGCATGTCAATGACATCAACAGCAACAGGAGCAAAAACATCTAATATATTTACTCGGTATAGTCTGTGCTATATACTTTATGTTGTGAATTATCTTAATTCTCACAATAATCCTATGAGGTAGACACTAGTTCTGCTCTTATTTTCACAGATGAAGAAACTGACGCTTAGCAAGGCTGGGCAATTTGCCCAAAGGCGTAGTAAAGTGTAGGAGCTAGGGTAAGGCCTTGCGTTTTGCTGCTCCTTCTGCACTATTCCTTCACTCTGACTCACCAGCTGTTCTTTGCTTGGCTGCAGCTCGAGTTTTATTAACCCCCCTCATCTTCCTTATCGCCGTGTTCCTTCTCCTAGAGGGTCATAACAGTCCTTCCACTCTATCTCCTGCCAGGATCCTTGGTGAATTCATCTACCAAAAATTTGGCCTTCCCAAATTAAAAGTTTCTACCTCTATTCCATGTTAGTCACCGACTGGCATAAGCCTTGGGCTTCACCACTAGGAGGTGAATTCCGATTACCAAATCCTATAGCTCCTTTTCAGTATTCAGACCACCTCCTCCGTTTTGCCATTCTCTCCTGTCTTGGTTATGAATACTTAGTTCTCTTAGTTCTTGAATATTCCTTTCCTAATTCCTTTTTTCTTCCTTCCTTCTGAAGTAAATACTTCTCAGCGTCAGTTGTCTTTTGTCCTCTTATCTTTTTACCCATGTGCTCTTTCACAGTTTTAACTATAATCTGCAAGACTCCCAAACCTGTACCCCCACGTCTACTTCTGGATTTACCTATTTCCTGCTGGATGCCTATACTTGGATATTCTGCTATGCCCAATTCAACACTTCCAATTCCTCTTTATTACTTCCCACAAAACCAGACTATTCCAACTTCCTTCTAATTGGTACTGCCATCCCTTCAGACTAAAATTTTGATAATTTTGCTTTAAAAATTTTTTAAATTATTTTTTGACAATATTTTGAAACTCTCTCCACTCTGTTGCTCTTCACATACACTACATTGCCAAAGTCTGTTGTCTAACATAATGACATCCCTCATATGCTATTACTTTCTAATGCCTCTCTATTCAGGCTGTGGGTACGTAGTTGAACTACTGTAATCACCTTCTCTCTGGTTTATCTTCCTCTACGTCCTCCCCCGTTCTACCCTATTCAAACACTATGTTTCCAGATCAATCTTTCAAAAGCACAATTGTTTATATCACATTATGGCTCAAAAACAAAAACAGAAGTAGGGGAGGAAAGGGTGCATGCCTGACTTTTCATTCAGAGATGCCAAGTCCTCTAGGAAATAGTTGGAACCCACAATACATTCCCAACTTGATCTCTCATTACTCCCTTTTATATATCCTATGCTCTAGCTAAATCACATAACTCATTGACCCTGGGACAAAAAAAAAATGTATTCTTAATTTCACACCTATGCTTAAGCTATATCCACCATCTGAATACTCTTTCCTTTTAAAAAATTCTCTTTCAACATTGATCTTAACTAGGACCAGTCCTGGTGCCCACAGTGCGGAAATGAATACAGGGTTTTCTTTTTTCTTTTTTTTAAAGATTTTATTTATTTATTTTTAGAGAGAGGGGAAGGGAGGGAGAAAGAGTGAGAGAGAAACATTGATGTGCGAGAGATACATCGATCGGTTGCCTCTCACACGCCCCCAACTGGGGACCTGGCCTGCAACCCAGGCATGCGCCCTGACTGGGAACTTGAACCAAAGGCCTTTTGGTTCGCAGGCTGGCACTCAATCCACTGAGCCACACCAGCCAGGGCTGAATATAGGATTTTCTAATTGATGACCTTTGATTTCATGCTACCAAGCCAGATTCTGATTTTTTTGTTGTTGTTATTAGATATGCTACAGGGAAGGAACTTCCAGATTTTTCAATTGAGTCTTTTTTAATGGCTCAATATTTTAGTCAATTCCTGGGGTAGAGTATAGGTGTGAGATTACTGATTGTAGTGAGAATACTCACTTAACTAATTTGGCCCATGTGATAAACTGTATTTCTCATTTAAAGAAACAGGTATTTATTTTCTCTCGGAGGCAGACAAGTTAACGATGCAGTCATGTTAACAAATGCCAAAGGTGGCGCAGCTCAAAATCAGAGCCAAGTTTCATAGTAATATGAATGCAAGTGGGAGAACTGTATGACAGTCAGTGGCAACAACGCTGAGTTCAAAGGAATCTTTGCCATAGTAGTCAGGAAGGACTGCTGGGACTCACTGCATATTTATTATCATCTCTGCAGCTGTCTATTCATTTTGTGTGTACTAACTTACTCAGTCTTCACAACAGCCCTGTAAGTCAGGAGCCCCCATTTCATTGATAAAACTAGAGAGGCTACGCTACTTGTACATGGGCACGTATGATGGAAGCAGCAAAGCCAGGATTCAAAATCAAGCTGCCGGGCCCCAAAACCTTCACTTTAAAACACTAACCTATAGAAATTTACACTGTAAGCAAGGATTTTATTTCAATAACATATCACTATCCATCACATTAATGTCATAAATTGAATTTTTATTGATTTTGCAGTTTCCATTGTATCTAATATGTAACACACTGAAAAATTTTAGTTGTATAAAAATATGATGTGCTTATATATTATTTTTATTCATTTATATATACTGGAGTAGCATTACAATTTTAAAAGCAATTTAGTTAACTGCCACCCCATTGACAAGGCCTTTCTGGATGTGACTGGTTTGCTTCTTTGATTGTCTGCACTATGGAACCATCTTAAAGCTCAAACTAAAATCTGCCTTACGTCCTACCGCTTTACATTCTACTGTAAATAATGTGGAGAGGTTGTATCTCAATTCACTGTTATAACCCCTGTAATACCTGAAGAGTGCATTGAATACCCCTTGAGTACAGTAAGTGTCACATGATTTCCTGAGGTTTGGCTGCAGAGTGTACCCTGCAAAAGCCCTAACTACACAAAGCCTGACTGACAATATTCTCAGTATTACACAAAACTGAAAGGCTTGTACTCTAGTAGCAGCTTTACCCACCAATGACTTGGTGGGTAGTGATCTTGGTCCTCTCCTGAGCCTCCTTCGGCTAATAGGGAAGAAAGATATTGGTGACATCAGGCAAAAGGTGGTGCTATACAGGGCATAAGCTAACTATGCTAATTATGCCCTTTGACCCTCCTAGTTAAGCCTAAAGTTATTCTAATATAAAAGGACTTTTACTCTAACTGTTTTAAAAATAAATAAAACCCCAAACAAGAGGTCTTTTAGAAATGCAAAGGAAATTTCATTTTTTCAAGAACCATTTCTCATCCTTTGCCCAAGACAAACCAGCCCCATAAAATTATGATTCTTCCTCTTTTGACAATGTCGTTTCTACTCCAAAGACAAATTTGCTTTCTAATATTTACCTCCTTAAAGCGTTTTTACAGATTCCAGCTCATATTAATTACCAAGTTCTATAGGCTTTACCCCTAAATATAAGTGATATCCACCCTCTTCATCACCATCTTTACTGATATAGACCAGAGAGTCTCAGTGTGGTCCCCGAATCAGCAGCACTAGCAGTAACCTGAGAACTTGTTAAAAGTGAAAACTATCAGGCCCTGTCCTAGTATTCTAGGCTTCAACAGCCTTCCAGGTGACTCTGAGGTCTGAGTTAGCTCTAACCTAAACCTCCTGAAATAGTCTTCTAACTGGGTATGGTTTCCATACCCAGTCTACCTACCCTATTTAATACACATTCCATGAATCCACAGATTACATCAGTGATTTTCCCTTTACTGGAGTAGTGATTTTTAAAAATATGTGTCTGCTGACCCATTACAGAAGATAGGGAAGGCAATCCAGTGGGCCAAGAGCAATAAATTTAAATTTTAAAAAGTGAAATTAGATGAAAACAAAACAGAAAGCATCACGTACAGAAGAAATAAGAATTATTTTGTTAAACTTTGCTTCAATTATGTGTGCACACACATGTGTATTTCCCATTACAGGTCTTTAAATTACAATTTAAAAGGTCTGAAAGACATCTGCCTCCAGCAGGGCTTCTCACACTTTATTCACACTCACCCAGGAATCTTGTTATAATGCAGGTCTGGGAAGGTTCCTAAGACTTTGCATTTCTAACAGTCTTCCAGGTGATGGCCAGATGGTCTTGGTACACAGTTGACTACCAGGAGCTACTTGACTAAGAAATCTTAGACCACTACTAAACTTGACTTCAGTTTCCATTACCCATGGCATAGTAAGTTTTATTAAATCTGAAACACAGCACATTTAAAATATGCTACAAAATTCTGCTAAATGTTCAGAGAATTGGGATGGTGGTGTTCTAGGTGTTCTGACAGGAAAACATACAATTTTTTGCTTAAGTATGGTTGTTAGCAGTCTTTAAAAATGCCTCAGGAAATGAATAAACTGAGTTAAAATTAATTTTCTTTGATGATTAATAATTTTGAATTGCCTCAGGATAATGTAACATTATCTCAGGATAATGTTAGTTTCAGGAACTCTACAGGATAATATAAATGTAGATGTTTAAGATTGTAGAGAAAAAAATGGGCTCAATTTAATAAGCACTACCCTCAGATTATACTCTGGATATTTTAATTTTTTGTCAAGATCCTGAAATTAACTGCAATTTTGAGGAGGGGCATCTCTTCTTTGATCAAAGTTGAAGGGAGAAAAAAAAATTATCCAGTTCCAACTAATCAGGTCCAACCAAAAATGTCAATTATGCTATAATTCACTCACAGAGCAACTAACTTATTAGGTGCTCACTCTGTGCCAGCTACAGACCTACATGCTAGGGATACAGAGACGAGAAGGCAAAGACTCTTCCCTAGAGGTACTTTTGTCCAAAGGATTCTGTATATATCAATGCCTGAGCAGCTGACTAGATAAGGAGGATTTCTGGTGGGTCTTTCCTATTGATTTCTAAGCTAAGAGCAGAAACAAGTCTTTTACTTTAATTTTCTATAGACTCTGGCACAGTGCTCTCCAGGCCATCAAGCACAATAGTGGGTAACTGTTGATGGCTATTTCACTCTTTCATTTACCAAATTAATAACTGTATTTGAAGAAAATATGAAATGCAGCTGACTAATGGTCCAATCTGTGCCATTTCTGTTATATAATGGGTTTGGTCAAAATGAAACATTCATCTGTGCAGTATAATAACCAGCTATATCACCCAGGGCTTCATAAAAACGTCTAGTTCACTGAGGACTGACTCTTCTTGACTACCTGCCTCCCTTCATTGGCGGGCATGTGGGGAAAATGAGAAACCTGGACAGTTTCTCTTTTTTTTCCCCACAAAAATAAAATTTCCCCAGGTTCCCTAGTAACCTATACAAATATTAAACCATTCTTACCATCACACACAAAAAAAAGAACTTTGGGTGAAGAATTTCCAGCCCCCATCTCAACTTTAGAACTGTTCTTCTATTGGAAATACCTGTTTTTGTTTCATGGTTGTCAGATGTAACAGGGCTTTACATATCATTTACATTTATTTAAAAAATTCTTTCTTTTTTGCTTAAACCATCCATAGTGATCACTTGAAAATTAAATTTCACCTTTGATGAGAAAGGGAAAACTGCATAATAAATTTTCAGTTATTCACTTTTAGAACTTGAAATTAAGACAAAATATGGTATTGAGGGAGAAATGCAAAGATTACATTAATAGTCAATAACTGACAAGAAATCTAGATCACTTAATGATATTTCTATGAATTATCCAAAATGGATATGTGCTAAGGAAGGGGCACATTCTTAATTTGATTATCTGGCAAAAAGTTAAGAGTTTTTATAACACGGACCCATGTGAAGACAGTAGGAAAGCCCATAAAGAATAAATGTGATTACAGGCTAATAAGTAATTTAGCATCATTTTAGAGAGCCCCCCAAAGCCAATCATAAATGAATATCTAAGTACATCAAAGGGATAAAGTGAGCTAAAGCACAGATGTAACTGTTTAATGGTTAATGGCTAACAATTCACTGAAGGATAGATAGAGAGGGAGAGAGATGGTGAGACAACAGTCACTGTCTCTGAAGGAATGGGATCTAGGAAGAATTATTTTGGGGCAAACTCTTGGAAGGGATATTGGAGCCAAAGGGCATAAACCTAGACAGAATGGAGAGGATGTGCTGTCCTTTTCCACCTATATATGCTCCATCTTTTCCTTTTTCTGTCTTCTTTATCTCTCTCCATATCTGACTTGCATTTTCTCTTTCTTCTTTCATGTCTTTTCCTTAACTGAACAGAACATAAACTTGAATCATTCTTTGTAATGTGCCTGATATATATTCGTAATATTTAATCTTATATAGATCTTTGTAATATTTCTTTGTATTCTGATAAAGTGAAATCCTCTTTGCTATAAATTTTAAAATGGGCTTAGTTATTTAGACATCTATTTTTCCCTTCATTGACATTTATCTCCTACCCTTTCTATAATAAAAACTTGAGTGGCCTTCCAATCATTCCTCTCTTTGAGGCAATCGATGGCCTACATAAAAAAAGGCTCCTCAGCTCAGTTTATGTCTAATAAGTTCTCTCACATTGAGGTTTACGTGCTTTTTTTTTTTCTTAATTCTACCCTTTATAAAAAGACTAATTTCAGTTTTTATATAAAACCATACATAAAATTTACTATTAGTTCACCATGTCACTTCCTGTTTAGGATAACTAATCCTAGCTCTTCGTTTACCTTTTAGGAGGCAGTATAATCTACTGGTTAAGAGTACAGGCTACAAATTCAGACGGACCGAAGTTTTAGTCCTCTGCCACTACTACTTGTGTGACTCTGGGGAAGCTGCTTGATCTTACCAAGCCTCAGCTTTCTTCGCTACAAAACAGGCATAATAATTATACACACCTCATAGGGTTACTACAATATTAAATAAGGTCAAAGTTCTCAGCATACTGTTTAGCATATAGTCCTCAAAAACTTCTAATCATTCTCATTTTTCAATGACCTATCTTTAACCAAAGCTTTTCAAATAAGATGGCTCTCTTAACCTGTATAGTTTTCAAGTGTCTCTTGTATCAAAATATTGGACTGCATAGTTTCTAACTACATGCTACAGTTTTATTTTAACCCACTCTCAAGTTTTCCTTCATGCATCACTTAAGTTGATTTCATGTTTTAGAATGTCTTTCTCCTTGTAGCTATGGGAAATAATCTATTTCTTAACTTCTCATCTATTCTTTGTGATAAAAGATAGAATATCAGCCCTGGCTGGGTGGCTCAGTTAGTTGGAGTGTCACCCCATAAACCAAAAGGTTGCGAGTTCAATCACCAGTCAGGGCACATACCTGGGTTGCAGATTTGAGCCCCAGTAGGGCTGCATATGAGAGGCAACTAATCAATGTTTCTCGCTCACATCAATGTTTTTTTTTCTCTCTCTCCCTTCCTCTCTCTCTAAAATAAATAAACATATTGTCTGATAAAGATTTAAAAAAAATTTTTTTCTTTTATTGACTATAGAGGGAGGAAGAAAGAGAGGGACAGAAGCAGTGATGTGAGAGAGAAAAACATGGATAAATTTGCCTCTCATATGTGCCCCAACCAGGGACCGAACCTGCAACTCAAGGCATGTGTCCTGACTGGGGATCTAACCAGCAACCTTTCACTTTGCAGAACAGGGCTCAACCAACAGGCCCATATCAGCCAGGGCCCAGGAGAGGATTTTTCTTTAAATGTTTAGGAAAAAATAAGGTAGATTATTACTGTCTCTATACCAACAGATTAATAAAGAGTCTAGAAGCTTAATGAACTGAAAAGAGACAAAATGGTCAGTGAGAAGGACTGAAAGGGAATATTACCATTCATGATACTTTATTTATATTCTGATCAGCCAGCCTTGCTGGGTTTGCCTGAGTTTACTAACTTATTTCATTTATTAAACACATATTAAACAATGTGCTAGAATGTAAAAGGTTAAAAAGAGATCTATCTGGTCCCTGACTTGAGGAACTTCCAGAAAATAATAAAATTAATGGTTACCATATAGTAAGGGTCTTACTAGAGACATTAGCAAAGTGAAATGGGAGCACAGTGGACAGATATTCAAATCAGACTGCATTCCACTTTTTTAATCTTAATAATGGGTGAAAAGAGCTCTGAGTCTAAAAAGAACACTTAATTCCTACTTCCTTTCTTGCTGCTTTTGGTACAAAGGAAGATATATTAATGTTTTAATCCACAAAAAAGGAAGTGATAAAGTGTAATAGAAGAACAATAAAAATTGTGCATTTTAAGTGTCCCCCCCACCCACCAGTCCCTCAACCTTCCACATTTCATGTTTTTTGAACTTGGGTAAGTAACTTCACATTCTGGACTTCCTTTTGCTTTGTTTATCAGGCAAGTTAATACACTCCATATTCTATGGTAGGGCTGAAAAGGATGACTGATCAAGGTCCCTCCCACTGACCTCTACAATTTGGATATTGCCTGATCCAAAAAGGCAGGCAGGAATCTTCCCTAAGAGTAGGAAGTAGGGTCTAGGGAGCGAGGGACAGTGAAGGAGGCCGAAGCCAGTTCTCACCGAGAGGATCTTATCACCCTCCTGGAGCCGCCCATCCAGGGCCGCAGCCCCATTCTCTTTGATGCGGCTGACGTAGATGCCACTGTCGTTGGAGACATACTGCTGATCTGTCCCACCGACGATGTTGAAGCCCAGCCCTGAGAAAATCATGGAGGAGTTGTGAAGGAGACAGGGGTGAATAAAAAGAAAGGGATTAAAGAAGAAGAAGAAGAGAGCCCTGGCTGGTGTGGCTCAGTGGACTGAGTACTGGCCTACAAACCGAAAGGGTCGCTGGTTCAGTTCCCAGTGAGGGCACATGCCTGGGTTGCAAGCCAGGTCCCCAGTTGGAGGCGTGCGAGAGGCAACCACACACTGATGTTTCTCTCCCTCTCTTGCTCCCTCCCTTCCCCTCTGTCTAAATATAAAATAAATAAAATCTTTAAAAATATAAAAAATAAAGAAAACAAAGAGAAAGAAAGAGGAAGAGCCTAGTGGAGAGGGGAGGTTGATGAGTCAGACTATGATGTGAATATTCATGGGCAAGGTCAGTGAATAGTATCACCAACAGAGGTCAAGAGTATCTAGAGCTGCCCACTCAAATCAAGTAGAACTAAAAATACAAACACAGTGATCAACATGGTTTGTTGAATATAAAAAAAAAAATCTATGCTCAGTGAAATAATGGTGATTCTTGTTAAGATGTGCTTCCATTCATGTTTGATTCTGATCTGTTGATGGCATTCAGTGGACCGAATTCTTGACTTTCCTGTTATTAATGTAAGAGGGTTAGCTGTGTTCATGTGAAGCTATGCTTTTAACTAATTAGCAAATAAACTACTCCTAATTTAGTGGGAGAGAGATTGCTAACCAAACTTTCCCTTCCATATTTCTCCCAATCTTTGGGAGAGTTTGTGTATGGTGGTGTTTTGGAAGAAATGGTCTTGGGAGTCTCATTTTTTTTTTTCTATTTTGAGTTAGGGGGCAGTAGTGTAAGTGTTGGCAGGAAACCTGAGGAACAGAAAGGTAACTTATGCTTCATGGTAGAAGTACATTGCCAAATTCACTCTTCTTTCCTTTTCTACCTCAAGTGCAAACAATCACATACTTGGGTGGAGTGATTGTTAAATTTTATTTGCAGTTGAAAACTGACCACTCAATGATTAGCAACTCCCCATTTCTCCTTCTTCCCCACCCTAGCAACCACCATCTATTCTTTGCTTCTACAAGTGCCTATTTTAAATGAGCATAAAATTTCAATTTCATAAGCTCAGTTAAGTTCTAGAAATCTGGTGTACAACATTGTGCCTATATATAACAATAGTGTACTGTACCCTTAAAAATCTGTTAAGAGAGTAGATATCACTTAAGTGTTCTTAATACACTAAAATAAAATTTAAAAAAAATTTTTTTGACTTGACTGACAAAGTATTATTTCCATGGACCAACCACTAAGTTGTGGGAAGGATTTCAGTTTACTAAAACCATTGTTATAAAGGGATTTTACCTATGCATTAAAAAGAGAAGGAAAACAAGGAACTTCCCGAGGGTTTTCTTAATGTTAGGTACTGCAGAATTTAGAACCAGAGTGCAAAGAGAAAGGAGACTGGAAACAATTAATAAACAAATATGTGGTAGCACAATTGGAAGGCACAGCCATAACCATTAGCCTACTACTGGTTTCAATACAAAGCAGACACTTTCAGAGACATGTGGACTTTCTAAAACTTCTACTCATTGGTGGGATGACGGCTTGCATGTAAAGTTCACAGTATTAATATAAGCACTAGAAAATTCATCTGTGATTTAGGGAAATGCAGAGAGAAGCAGCAGGAAATATTTAATTTAAACAGCATAGGTTATGCATGGAATATCTGCAGCTAGAGAATGAAAAGAAGGATTTAAGATACATGATAGAAAGAACTACTTCTGGAAGATGACTATTTCAACTACCTGGAAGAGTAGGGTATGAAAAATTTGTTACTAAATGGTTTCTCTTAGAACACTCTTAATTTGTATTATAGTGCGTGGCAGGTATTGAAAAGGGGATGGTGGTTAGTTATCTGAGATAAGATGGAAAGGTACGTGGAGCCTACCTATGGAAGGCTTTGAAAAGACTTCAAAAGTATGACAGGTTTGAGCAAGGTGGCCGAGGCCTCTCCCAATATGGGAACAAATTATCTGGCAAAAATCTTTCAATGAAATCCAACATCCTCACCAAACACCACAGCTGCCTCTGGGAATCTTGGGTAGGAAGCACATGTTAATAAGCAGGTGAAAGCGATATAGTACAATAGTAAGAAAGAGGAGGGGCTTTGCTACTGGGTCTTTAAACCTACAGAACAGTGTCTAAAAAAGAAGTGTGGAAGAAATCTTACTGAAATTTTCTATAAACAAACAAGTGCAGTCTACTCCCTCCAGAAATCACATTTACAGGCATGTTTATAATCTACTGCTGCTTCAGTTGTAAATGAATCAAGCCACTTAACATGAGAACTCCTGAACTGATGTGAAATCCCTTTCTTCAGCCAGAACATTTACAGAACACAACTCAAGAGTTTAAAGCATTGCTGCAATAAACAGAAGTCACCAAAGCACTGAGTAGCAGCAGTACCAATTCAAACCTAAAAATGATCCCCAGTTCATTTGTTCATTAAAAATTACTGATGATTTACCATGTGTCAGGCACTGTGTTATGTTCGGAGAAAGACATAAAGCTAAACTGGACAGCCACTGCTTTAACCACAAACAGAAATTTATCCTTCTCCCTGTCCCTTTTAGATTTTGCAGAAGCAAATTAAAATCAGAAGACCTGGTTACAAATTCAACTCCATAACTTAACAGAAATGTGGACTAAGACAAGTCAGTGTACTTCTGACTCTCAGCTTCATTTTCGGTAACATAAGGATTATAGATGCTGCCCACTCTATCTCAAAAGGTAATTGTTAGGGTCCAATAATCTTAACAAATCTGAAAAAAATCCTTCTAAACTAGATAGTTGCTATATTGAGCAACTGCACTGAGAATAGTTGTCAATAAACTAGTAGTACCAACTACAGCCCGAAACCAGGTAGTTTGATGAAAAAAGAATGGCTAACTACACAGTACAAATGTAAAAAGTCAAGGAAGACAGGGAGATTAAAAAGTCCATCATCTATTAATTGGACAAGACTGGACTGGAACTCAAACTTTAAGTATGTCTATAACCTGTGACCCAGACATTTCCGCTCATGAGTAGTTTCTAGCAAAAGTAGTTATTTAAAATAAGCAATAATCAGTCCAGCATATGCACCAACCAACAGCAACAGATGTCAGCTTGGAAACAGAAGGGGAAGGGCTATCCCAGTACATATCTGAGGATTATCGGTTGTGTCCCAGAACAACCTCCCATAAACAGGGTGGGCCACATGTCCTGGTTTGCCTAGGTGTCTTGATATATACCTGTAATCAAAATATTCCCCTTCAATTTCAAAAGCACCTCAGTTTGGACCAATGTGACCATCTATCTATAAACAGTGATGTAAGAATATGTTAATTCCAGCATGTTTTGTGATCATGTGAAAACTGATGGTAATCTAGGCATCCATCCTTTGGGGAATAGATAACTGAAATAAAGTTAAAAGTTAGAAGCACTGAAAAATCACATGTAAAGTATCGGAGGTTTAAAATGTAATGTTGATGTTAATAGTACAATAACTCCTTGTAAATTGAAAGCCCATGCACACAAAACAATGATCTATTTACAAAAATACATGCATATTTAAGGACATGTGGAAACACATTAGAGTGGGTAACCATTAGGGAAGAATATGTTAGGTAGGACAGATGGTAAAACAAGGCAGGGAGGAGGGAGACATGTCTCACCCACTAATTCAGCAGTCCTGAGCCTGGTCCAATGACATCGCCAGGTGTTCTGAACATCACAGAAAAAAACACCATGCTGGTACAGGAGGAAGGAAGCCCTTGAAATTCTGTGTATCATTTCCACTATCTGGGAAAGAATGCATTTGAAACTGTGTATTCATCCCAAGGCCTAGAAGAGGGAAAGTGAGGGAGTCCACAGTTCCCAAAGAAGCCCATAAAATGACTATGGTTAATTGCCTACCTCTGGTCACTACTTGTTTTACAAGGGAGTCCCTAATGCTTACAGAAAGAGCCCATAAATAACTTTCGGTAACTGCCTCAACTTCAGTTAACAGCCTCTGGTCACATACCTGCTTTATAACATGATGAACAAATGGGGTCTGGAGCAAGATAAGGATTCAGGCTAACAGACCCCCACACATATCTATCACATCTCCTGGGGGAAGCTGGCATCACCTTTATCCACCAATCAGTATGTAACTCCCTCACCTCCATCCCACCAACTATATAAGTCCTCAAGACAAAGGACCTGATGCTGTTGCCTTTCTCCCCCACCTCAGCAAGGCCAGTTCTCTTCCATGAGAACGTATCACAATAAACCGTGTTTACATACTAATATACTTGCTGATCTGTAATTCTTTACTGCGTCAGCAAGAAGACCCAAGTTTCTCCATAACAGATGTAGGATGAGGTTAGAAATGAAGTGTAAAACCAAAACCAAAAAAAGATCTTGCATGTATTGATCATGACAATGTGTTATGGAGCTAAAGGATATAATTCAGTTCTCAGCACCTACAATCCAAAAGAGGTTAAGGGGAGAGGGCAAAGAAAAAGACCTAGACTCAATAGACTTAAAAAAAAAACCCAATAAAATTTAAAATGTGGTGTGAACCAAACTATCTCAACTGGAGTCACTAATATGGGGGGAACAGGGCTAAAATGGAGTCAGGAGGCTATTAAGAAAGTGAGGCCTGAGTGAATGCAGCCTATTTCACACTTGTGCCTCAGTTCTCAGAGCTGCTCTGTTATTAAGTTGCTAAATCTATTGCTAACCTTTGCTCAACTGATGAGTCATAAGTATCCTGGAACAACAACCACTGCACGGACACATGGACTTCACCTCTTTCTTGTAGTTTTTGCCTCCCTTGTTTGCACAGTGGAACTAACCAAGCCTTATTAACTTAGTCAGTAATCCTTCATTTGCATGAAAGAATTATTTTGTGATTTTTGCTTTTATGAATCCTTTCTTTGTTCTCCAAGCACAATTTACATTGCTACCTGAATCTTGTGTATCCTGGGTTGCAGCTCCTTTTGCTCATACAAATGCTCTTTACTCTTTACTACAGTCTAAAATTAATTTTGGTTTACAGTGGCAAGATTAAAATGGGTTGCTTAGTCTTGAATTTGGAAGTCTCTAAAGCAAAAAAAAGGAAAGATGGCGTAAGAATGGCACCTTCTCCAGAGAACTGGGAGAGAGTGTGCCTAGTTTAAGAGCTGTGGAAAGTTAAACAAAAAATGCCTTGTGGATTTTTCCTGTTTCCAGGTCTGGACCTTGAGCTTGTTTATGAGCAAGAGCAATAATGACAGCAGTGACACCTAATATTTATTAAATATGTACCAGGTACTATGCTGTGCACCTTACATATGTTATCTTATTATTTAATCTTCTCAAACACATGAAGTGATTGTTACACACTGCAGATGAATTTTAAATGTGAGGCAAGAAATTAGGTAACTTTTCAAAAGGTCAGTTGACTCTTCCCAAAGCCAAGACACTAAGTCAGGATGTTTGATTCCAAAGTGTGAGTTTTAAACCATTTTGCTATACTGTATCTTTGTGGAAAATATGAACAACTGCTTTAGAAAAAAAAGTATCTGGGCTGGTTCAGAACAAGAACTGTTGAGATAACTGTTGCAGAACAGTCCCCACGGGTAACATACTCCAGAAGAAGAACTGGTCACTCTGGAATTCTGTCACCTTAGCCAGGGTCCCTATTGCCTACTTTCAGGCCAGAGAAGGAAAAACCCTTCATTTCATTCAGATTCTTGTTTATTAAATCTAAAAGTTATAAAGTACAAGACCAGTGTTTAACAATGTTATTGTAGAAATAACAATTCTAAACATAATTAAAATGAAACAAAATAGTCCATTTACACCAAGGATAATAGTCATTTGTTGAGTTATGAACACCAGACTGACAACCTATTTTCCCCCTATTTACCTGCTTTTTCTATCCCAGGATAATCTTATAATTTCTCCTAGACATCAACCCAACTCTACTGAACACACAAACTAGTATTATTTTGTGATTAAAAAAATAACATAAAATCAAACTATTGGACACACAAATTGCTGTTTGTTTAGTAGTAAAATAACATAAAATTGAACATTTTAAGCATTTTTAAGTATGTGACATCAATTCAATGGCATTAAGTACATTCATAATGTTGAGCGACCACCCCCACTATACATCTCCAGAATTTTTTACCATATCAAACAAAAATTCTGTACCCATTAAAGAATAACTCCCCATTCTTCCTTCCTCCAGCCCCTGGGAATTTCTATTATACTGCCTTTTTCTATAGTTTGCCTATTCTTATATCTCATAAAGAGGAATCATACAGTATTTGTTCTTTGTGTCCTGCTTATTTCCCTTTGCATGTCTTCCAGATTCGCCTTGTTGTAACAAGTATCAGAATTATTTCACTCCTTTTAAAGGCTGAATAATAATCCACTGTATGTAAATACCACATTTTATTTACCCAATCATCTGTCGATGTACATTCAACTGTTTCCACATTTTGGCTGTTGTGAAAAATGCTGCAATAACACTGGTGTACAAGTATCTGCTTAAGTCCCTTCTTTCAATTCTTTCAGATAAATATCTCAGAACTGAATAGCTGGATCACATGGTAATTCTACATTTAACAATTTCATGAACTGCCCACAATCATGAGGAACTGTTTTCCACAGTGGCTGCACCACTTTACATTCCTACAAGCAATGTCCGGGGTTCTACTTTTTCCACATTCTTGCCAACATTTGTTATTTTCATTGTTTTGTTTTTTGGATAATAGTTATTCTAATAGATGTGAAGTGGTGTCTCATTGTTGTTTTGATTTACATTTCCCTAAGGCTAGTGATGTTGAATTTATCTTTTCATGAACTTATTAGACATCCGTATACCTTATTTGAAGAAATTTCTATTCAACTCCTTTGCTTATTTTGAAGTGAGTTTGTAGTCGTTGAGTTAAAAGAGTTCTTTATATATTCTGGATATTAATCTATTGTTAGATATATGATTTACAAGTATCTTCTCCCATTCTGTGGGTAAACTATAACTTTATGTATATTTTGATGCATAAAATTATTAATTTTGCTAAAACCCAATTTAATTTCTTTCTTTTGTAGCATGGCATTTGGTGTCATATCCAAAAATCACAAAATACATTGTCATGAAAATGTTTCCCCTACTTTTTCTTATAAGAGCTTTATAGTTTTAGCTCTTAAATTTAGGTGTTTGATGGATTTTTAATTTTTGTATATGATGTAGGGTAAGGATCCAACTTCATTCTTTTGCACGTGAATATCCAGTTTTCCCAATACCATTTGTTCAAAAGATTGTCCTTTCCCCTCCCCTTGTCAAAAATCACCTGACCATATATGAGAGGGTTTATTTCTGGAGTCTATTCTATTCCATTGCTCTATATACCTATCCTTATGTCAGTAACACACTGTTTTGAATACTGTGGCTCTGAGGTATGTTTTGAAACCAGGAAGTTGTGAGTCCTCCAACTTTGTTCTTTCTTTTCAAGATTGCTCTGGTTATTAGGAGGGTCTTTGTGATTTCATATGAATTCTAGGATGGAGTTTTCTGTTTCTGCAAAAAGGATGACAAAATTTTGGTAGAGAGTGCATTGAGTCTGAAGATTGCTTTGGATAGTTCTTCCTTAACATTATTAAGCCTTACAATCCATGAATGTGGGATGTATTTCTACTTATTTATGTTTTTAATTTCTTTCAGCCACATTTTGTAGTTTTCAAAGTAAAAGTTATTGCTTCCTTGGTTAATTTACTTTTAAGTATTTTATTCTTTTTGATGTTATTGTTAATGAAATTGCTTACTTAACTTCCTTTTCAGACTGTTTACTGTTAATGTGTAAAAACAACTGATTTTGTGTTTTCCTGTATCCTGCAACTTTGCTGAATTTGTTATTAATTTTAACAGTCTTTTTTTGATGTAGAGTCTTTAGAATTTTCTCCATATAAGAAAATCATGTCTTATGTAAATACACACAATTTTAATACTTCCTTTCCAATTTGTATGCCTTTTATTTCTTTTTCTTGCCAAACTCCTCTGACTAGAACTTCCAATATCATGTTAAAAAGAAGTGATGAAACAGGCATTCCTTATCTTAAAGGAAAAGCTTTCATTTCTATATTACAGAGTATGTAGGCTGTGGATTCTTCATATATGGCCTTTATTATGTTGAGGAAGTTTCCTTCTATTCTTAGTTTGTTGAGTGTTTTTAACATGGAATGGTGCTGAATTTCCTCAAATCCTTATTCTGTATCTGTTGTGATAATCATGTGTTTTTTTTCTTCATTCTATTAATATGTTGTATTATGTTGACTGACTTTCTCAAGTTTATTTGCATTCTTAGAACAAACCCCACTTTGTCATGGTATATAATCCACTTAATATACTGCTGAATTAAAACAATGTAGCTCTATGATCAGCCTAGCTTTCTGTACAGAAGCAATTTCTGGATCATGACCACAGGAAGCAGGACCCATATTCAATAGAATTCAGCAGCTTCACTGAGCTGATGAGAAACTTTGGAGAGGCTGAGCCTTGGCAGCGTAGCTCAGTTGGTTACAGCATCATCCTAATACACCAAAGGTTGTAGGTCTGATCTCTGATAAGGGAACATACAAGAAGCAACCAATGAATGCATTAATAAAGTGGAACAACAAATTGATGTCTCTCCCTCACTCTCTCTGTTTCCCTTGCTCCCTTCCTCTCTAAAATCAATGAATAACTTCAAAAAAAATTTTTTTTAAGTTTGGGGAGGTAGAAGAAATCATAGGGTAAAGTTCTGGAAAGGAGCTAGTTATACAGAAAAAAAGAACTTTAGGTACCTACATGTGTCTTTATCAAGTACTAGGCCATGTATATGTTGAGTGAAACTCCACAAGGTTGGACAAAGAAAAACTAGAAGTTGTGTGCTGAATAATACTCAGAGCTCACACGAGGCAGAGAGACCTTCAAGTTCTGATCAGCCAGAATGGAAATCCTCAATGATTCACTTGGAAATTCAGTAGAGATCCACTTAGACCATATCTTATGTTTAGGGTTGAACTATCCTTGAAGTGAATGTGACTTCAGAACCACCCTAGAAAAGCTTACAAAGCAGCCTTAAAGAGATCAAACTCATGCAAGTTACTTAACTGCTTGCCAAAAAAAAGTGCAACGATGTAATGTTAATGTTTAGGTATGAAAACAAAATGCAGATACTCAACAATGTAATATTCACAACCACCACAATCTAATTAAAAATTATTAACATGCTGCCCATCCCCCAGTGGCTCTGTTGGTTGGAACATCATCACATGTACCAAAATGTCATGGGTTTGATTCCAGGTCAGGACACACACCCAGGTTGCGGGTTTGGTCCCCAGGTGGGGAGGGTGTGGAAGACAACCAGTCGATGTTTCTCTCACATCAATGTTTTTCTCTCTAGAATCAATCTCTCTCTCTCTCTCTCTCTCTATATATATATATATTACATTTTAAAAAAATTTTAACATGCTAAGAAGCAAGAAAATATGACCCATAATCAAGAGAAAAATTGTTCAATAGAAACAGAAACAGAAATAATAGAGGATGAAACTAGCAGATGAGAATGCTTAAAAGGTTAATGTAATTGTAACTAGGTGAAAATAATTGAAGTCAAACAAAATGTGAAAAATGGAAAACTTTTTTTCAAGCCTGTAATCCATTTTGAGTTGATTTTGTGTATGTTGTAAGATAGCGGTTTAGCTTCACATTCTTTTGCACGTGGCTGTCCAGTTTTCGCAACACCATTTATTGAAGAGCTCTTTCTCCATTGTATATTCTTAGCTCTTCTGTCATAAATTAATTGACCATGTATGCATCAGTTTATTTCTGGACTCTGTATTTCCCTGTATTAGTCTATGTATGAAAATGGAAGAGTTTTAAAAAATAAAACATACGTTTGAAAATTCCATCTGAAAGAAAAATACACCAAATGTGATTAACATCAGATTTAATACCACAGGTGAAAAGATCAGTGAACTTTAAGGAAGCATAACAAAAATGAATTTAGTAAAGTAGCAGGATACAAAATAAATATCCAGAAATCAGTTGCAGTTTTACACACCAATAATGAACTACCAGAAAGGGAAGCAGAAAACAATCCCATTTACAATAGCATCAAAAGAAAAAAAAAACCCACAAAAAAACCCTAGGAATAAATTTCATGAAAGATGTAAAAGACCTGTGCTTAGAAAAATATAAGACACTAGAGAAAGAAACTGAAGAAGATACAAATAAGTGGAAACATATACCATGTTCACAGATAGGAAGAATTAACATTATTAAAATGTCCATACTACCCAAAGCAATCTATGGATTCAATGCAATTCCTATCAAGATACCAATGGCATATTTCAAAGAACTAGAACGAATGTTACAAAAATTTATATGGAAACACAAAAGACCCTGAACAGCCACAGCAATCTTAAAAAAGAAAAACAAAGTTGGAGGAATCACACTACCTGATCAAACTATACTATAAGGTCACAGTAATCAAAACAGCATGGTACCAGGATGAAAACAGACATATAGATCAATGGAATAGATGAGAGAGCCCAGAAATAAACCAATGGTTGTATGGTCAATTAATATTTGACAAAAATGGCAAAAACATACTATGGGACAAAGAGAGTCCATTCAATACATGGTGTTGGGAAAACTGGACATATATTTGCAAAAAAAAAAGAAACAAACAAACTAAACTACCTTCTTACACCACACACAAGGATAAACTCAAAATAGATTAAAGGCTTCAATGCCAGACTTGAAGCCTTAATAATCCTAAAAGAAAACATATGCAGTAAAACCTCGGACGTTTCTCATAGCAGTATGTTTTTTTCTGATAAATCTCCTGGGGCAAGGGAAACAAAAGAAAAAATAAACATATGGGAGTTCATCAAGCTAAAAAGTTTTTCTGCAGCAAAGGGAACCATCAACAAAATGAAAAGACAACCCACAGAATGGGAGAACATATTCATCACTTATACATCTAATAAGGGGTTATTATCCACAATTTATAAAGAACTTATAAAAGTCAACACCAAAAATCCAAACAATCCAATTAAAAAATGAGCAAAGGACCTGAACAGAGGACATACAGATGGCCAATAGACACATGAAAAGATGCTCAATGTCATTAATCATCAGAGAAATGCAAATTAAAACCACGATGACTATTTCCTCATACTTGTCTGAATGGCTATCATCAATAAATCAAAAATAACAAATGTTGGTTTTGAGGATGTGGAGAAAAGGGAACCCTCATGCACTGTCGGGAATGCAGACTGGTACAGCTATGTGGAAAGTAGTGTGGAGTTACCACCAAAAATTAAAAATGGCTCTGGCCAGGTGGCTCAGCTATTTCGAACACCATCCCACACAATAAAATGTTGCAGGTTCAATTTCTGGTCAGGGCACATACCTAGGCTGTAATCTGATCCCTAGTTGGGGTGCATATGGGAGACAACCAATTGAAGTTTCTCTCTCTTTTTCTCACTCTAAAAATCAATAAACATATCCTTGGGTGGGGGCTTAAAAAAATTAAAAATGCGACTGCCTTATGACCCAGCAATTCCACCTCCGGTAATATATCCAAAGAAATCTGAAACACTAATTTGAAAGGATATATGCACTCTATGTTCATTGTAGTATTATTTACAACAGCCAAGATTGGAAGCAGTCCAAGTGCCCATGAGGAGATGAGTGGATAAAAAAGCATAGTACATTTCCACAACAGAATACTACTCAGCAGTAACAAAGAAGAAAATCTTACCCTTTGCAACAGCATGGATGGACCTGGAGAGTATTATGCTAAATGAAATAAGCTAGTCAGAGAAAGGCAAACACCATACAATTTCACACACATGTGGACTCTAATGAACAGAGTAAACTAACGAAATAGAAATACACACATAGACGGAGAACAGACTGACAGCTGTCAGAAGGGAGGGGAGTGTGGGGCTGGATGATAAAGGTAAAGGGATTAAGCCAAAAAAAAAAAAGAAGGAAGAAAGAAAGAAAAAACCCTCCCAGACACAGACAACAGTAATGGACAAACAGTATGGTGATTACCAGAGGGAAAGCAGGGTAGGGAAAGGTAGAAAAGAGTATGGGGGGAATAAATGGTGATGGAAGGAGATCTGTCTTGGGGTGGTGAACACACAATACAATATACAGATCATGTATTATAGAATTGTACACCTGAAACCTATGTAATTTTATTAAACAATGTCACCCCAATAAATTCAACAAAAAAGTTAAAAAAAAAAAGAAACATTTGCAATAATAGTAAGTGGTTTAATATATAAGTTACTGGAGTTCCAGAAGGAGAAGAAAAAGGAAACAGTAAAAATATTTGAAGAAACAATTGGCTCAAATTTGATGAAAAATATAAAAAAGTAGATCCCAGAAGCTCAACAAACTACAATCAGGATAAATACAAAACAGCAGCAAGGCATATCACAATCACATTGCTCAAAACTAGGTATAAAGAGAAAATCTTAAAAGTAATCAGAGGAAAAAAGGAGGCATTACATATAAGAAGTAAAGATAAGAATGACAATAGACTTCTCAAAAACTACACAAGCTATAAGTCAATGAAACATCACCTTAAAAATGCTACAAGAGCACTGGCTGGTGTAGCTCAGTGGATTGAGTGTCAGCCTGCAAACCAAAGGGTGGTCACTTCGATTTCCAGTCACAGCACATGCCTGGGTTGCAGACCAGGTCCCCAGTAGGAGGCACGTGAGAAGCAACAACACATTGATGTTTCTCTTCCCCCCTTTCACCCTCCCTTCCCCTCTGTCTAAATATAAAATAAATAAAAAATCTTAAAATGCTAAAAGAAAAACACAAGTTTACTTAGAATTTTATACCCAGTGAATATAGCCTTCAAAAAGTAAGGCAAATAAATACTTTTTCAGAAAAACAAAAGCTGGAAGAATATGTGGCAAGCAAATCTACACTATGATAAATGTTAAAGGAAATTCCTCAGGCGAAAGAAAAAAATATATTGAATGGAAACTTGGACCTATATGAAGAAATGAATACCACCAGAAATCATAAATAAATGGATAAATACAAGTTAAAAATAAAAGGATGGACATTGATATTCTAAGAAACTAGATTGGCCCTATTTACATCATAGAAAGTAGGTTTCAGAGTAAGGAATATTGCAAGGTAATATTAAGATAAAAAGAGACATTTGCTAATAAAAAAGGATTTAATTCATCAAGAAGACATTAAAACACTAAGGATGAATGTATTCAATAACAGAACTTGAATATCAATGGAGCAAACTATAATGAGAAAAGGGAAAATCAAAAATGATAGTTGCAGATTTCAATACTTCTTTCTCAGTAATTGATAGAACAAGTAAACAGAAAAATCAGTAAAAATACAGAATGCTTGAAATTCTAGTGCTACAACACTAAGAATCAACTTGACTTAATTTACCTTTTACAGAGCAACACACTCAGCAACTACAGAATAAACATTCTTTCCTAGTGCACAGGTAATATTCACAAAGGCTGACTGCAGGCTGGTCCATACAGTAAGTCTCAATAAATTTCAAAAGACATGAATGAAGAGAAACTGGCAAAAATAAATGTATTAGTGTCCTTGGGCTGCCATATTAAAATACCACAGGCTGGATAGTTTAAACAATAGAAATTCTGTTCTGGAGGATTGGGAAGCCCAAGATCAAGGTACCAGCAAGAAAAATTTCATTCTGAGCCCTCTTCTCTTAACTTCTCTTAAGGAGGCCACCATCTTGCCATGTGCTCTTATGATTTCTTCGTGCATGTGGGTCTCTTCCGATAGGATCAGTGATTCTATAGGGTCATGCTCCCCTATCTTATGTAATTTAAATGAACTTTAATTACTTTTGTAAGTGTCCTATCTCCAAATACACATTAGGGGTTAGGGCTTCAATATATGAATTTTGGGAAGACACAATTTAAAATCCCTAAATATTTGGGAAACAAATAACCTATTTGTTAAAGATAAAATTATAAAGGAAAATAGAAGAGATTTTAGTTAAATGACAATGAAATCACAATATATTAAAAATTGTGTGATGCAGTCAAGGCAGCATAAAGAGGAAAATTTACAGCTTTAAATTCTCACAATAGAAAAGAAACAAAAAGGTATAATAATTACCTAAATTCCTATCTTAAGAAGCTAGAAAAGAAGAGTAAATTAAACCCAAAGGGAGTAGAAGGTAGGAAATGGTACACATAAGTATGGAATCAATAAATAGAAAAAAAATTTAACAGAGCCAAAAGATGGTTCTTTGAAAGAATTAATAAAGTTGATGAATTGTTAGCAAAACTAATCCAGAAAAACAGAATTTATAAATTACCAATACCAGAAAAATAAAATGGATTTTTACTAGAATGACTAAAATAAACATACTTTACTGAAATTAGTTCCAATTATGAATAAAGCACCTATGAACAGCCATGAAGAGGAGATATTTGTTCATTTTAAAATTTTTGTACTCCTGTGCCCATACATTATGAGGGGGGAATCCCCCAAAAAACTGTACTTATCTTCTGGAGGGGTGGCCCCTTGTAACAGGCTTCCCCCACTAGCTGAGTGCTCTAGGAACCCATCTGTATCAATGTACCAGCTAGCGTTGCTGTGAGAGGCTGTATTCAGCTTCAGTGAATTTTTTCTGAAGACTCTTCAACTCAGTTGTCCATTTCATGACGGGTGATTTACAAGTTACCTGCCCACACCTTGCTGAGTGTTCATTAGTTTTTGACCAAAAACAGCTTGACCTCCGTTCTCCACCCTCCCTATTCACCCAATCTTGCCCCAAGCAACTTTTTTTTTGTTTCCCTGGATGAAAAAAGTCCTCAAAGGAAAACATTTTGCCAATGTCAAATAGGTGAAACAGAAAAGCACTAAAAGACATCAAAATCAGTGAGTTCAAAATTGTTTTGAGCACTAGAAAAAATGTCTCGATAGGTGTACTGCATCAAATGAGAGAACTTTGAAGGTGATGGATGTTTAAACATTAAGAATAAATAAATACACAATTTTTATAAGTAAATTTTGAGATTTTTGGGGGTCTCCCCTTGTACCTAGTATTCATACAAACCTCACTTGGTGTCAAGTGACTGTTAATGGCATTAAAAATAACACCTATGCCAGGAACTCCTAAAATTTCTACTTCTGTGGAAATCTAGCAAGGTTAAAAAAGTCTCTGTGAGCCTCTCTAGCAGGCTTTTTCATAATCCAAAAAAAAAAGGGCATAAAAGGGGGCGGGCCCTGGCTGGTGTGGCTCAGTGGATTGAGCACCAGCCTGCAAACCAAAGGGTCGCCAGTTCAATTCCCAGTCATGACACATGCCAGGGTTGTGGGCTGGGTCCCCAGTGGGGGGTGCTCAAGTGGCAAATACACACTGATGTTTCTCTTCCTCTCTTTCTCGCTCCCTTCCCCTCTGTAAAAATAAATAAAATCTTTAAGAAAAAGGAAAAGGGGGTGGGATATAGAAGAAGCAGCCCAACATCCTTAAAATTCCTATGACAAAGTTACTCTACCTTTCCTAAATAACTCAACTCTTGCCCTACTAAAGTCTATTCTCTACACAACTGCAGTAATGATAGGCACCATTTAAGCTCTGTAAATTAATTAAATTAATTACCTTTTGGTAAAATGCTTAGAACAGTGCCTGGTACAGAGTCAACTCTGTAAAAGTATTTGCAAAACAAAACAAAAAACATTTAATTTTTCCAACTCTACAAGTAGGTTGTATTAATACTCTTTTTTTTTTTTTAGCTAAAAAAAATTATTAAAAAGTGAGTGAGGTAACTTGCCCTACGTCACAGAGACAGAAACTTAGGCACGCCAGCTCTTAATTATTTTCTGCTGCTCACTGCAACTGTATTAAAATTGAATTCTCTAGTGCATCCACAGTGCTTGGCACAGAAGCTTGCCCTACAAGTCATTGCTCAATACAATGGAACCTCGGTTCTCAAGCTTAATTTGTTCCAGAAGGCTGCTGGAGAAGCAATTTGTTCAAAAACTGAGACACGTGACTGATCATAGAGGTGTCAGCATGAAAGCGCTGTTGGGTCAAAAACCGTAGTTCTGTTCTACAACCAAGACATTTTTTACTGTGAACAACTTGGCTGAAAACTGAATTGGTTCGAGATGAGAGACATTCAAGAACCGAGGTTTGACTGTAAATATGTATGGATTGCAATGAGTCAAATGAATGAGTCCAGAGGTTAAATGACTAGGCATCTTTTGATCCAAAACTATTTTATATCCCTGGAGAAACTCTCTGATCCAAAGATGAAGTATGTCACTTGTCATTTTTTTTACCTCTCCCAAAAGACAGTAACAAACATGCACTGACAAATAAAGACAGAAAGGGAAAATTTTTCACCTCAAAGTAACAGAAAGATGCTGAAACAATAAAAGAAATATATTCTACCACAGTCAGTCTCTCCCCATTTTAGTGCTCAGATGGGGGCCCCCATCTGATGGGGGCAACAAAGAACATAGCCTACCAAAGATGCTTCAGGAAGTACCTGCCAGGATGTACACCATGGCCTATTTTTATTGCTCCTGAACTTCTCTTTCAAATATCTAGGTGGCATTCTTATTCTCTCATTCCAGAATAAGCCCTTGTTCAAGCACTGAATGTAAATGCCTAGCCTCTACTACTGTACATGTCTCTGTTGGCGTCCCTGCTTTTGAAATGTTTCAGTCTCTTCATTTTTGCCCCATATTACAACCTGTATCCTTGCCACTGCCCTTTTTTCAACTTTCTCTTACTCTACCTCTTCTTGCCCAACATATGGTAAACTATACAATGTATATTCATTGCATCAATATACCTTAGTTTTGTACAAGGGGAGAATGACATTATCTAATTTGTTTCCAAAACACTTCCTAAAGGCACTTAATATTTTCTTGGGTCTTTTGCTGGAAATGGTTCATTGACTCTGGAACACAACATATCTGATGAAGATCCATAGTGCTTTCATTATTCTACCTCTGAAGTTTCTTAACACATGTCTATCATAATACTCCTCCTACTGAACTGCAATATTCTTGAAAATAGGGATCATTTTAAAAGTTTTTATTCTAGTATCCATGATTTCGAATCATAATATAGTAAAGACTAAGTGAATATTTTTAAAATCAGCTTCCCTTCATTTCAGAGACTCCAGAGACCAACAGTTTGTTCTGATTCATAATCTAAGTACAAATTTCTTCCTCAATAATGTTGCTTTAATTTTTTAAAAAGATTTTATTTATTTTTAGATAGAGGGGAAGGGAGGGAGAAAGAGAAGAAGAGAGGTATCCATGTTTGAAAGAAACATTGATCGGTTGCCTCTTGCACGCACCTTGACTAGGAGGGAACCTGCAACCGAAGCATGTGCCAGGAAAGGGAATCGAACCAGCAACCTTTCAGTTTGCAGGACCATGCCCAACCCACTGAGCCACACCAGTCAGGGCAATGATGTTGGTTTTATTCAAATATAGCTACTTTGCTGCCTAGTTACATGACTTTACAAAATGTTTCTACAGTTCAGTATCTATCAGCTTGCCTTTCTACTACTTCAAAGTAATTCCTAGATGTTTAACACTTTATAGTTATTCTTAAGGATGTTCTTGAAAAAAATCCTAATAAGACTGATCCTTGAAGCAATCTTCTCTCTATGTGGCTTCCCATCTGTTCCAGCTCCTTGTTTCTGGTATTAATTTTCTATCCATTATAACACATTATGTCCAAACTCATTCTTTCAGCATTAAATGGTATTTAGGGAGAACCCTGTTTATGGCTTTTTGAAAGCTGAAACAGACCATGTTACTGGTTCGATTTACTTAATAACTCACCTAGTCATTTCATAAACATTTGCCGACCACTTTGTGTCAAGTATCAGGCAAGGTGTTATGAAAACAAGGGATAAACTATATATCCTTTGAATAACAAGAGCTCAGAGCAAAGTCGGGGGGGGGGGGAGACACAAGTAAGGAAGCAAATACAAAAATAAACACTAAGACAGGGTCCTGTACTAGCAAAAGGATAAAAATAAATCTTTCTGTGATGGTTCAGAGCCTTGATTTTTAAGTCACACAGACCTCGATCCAGTTCCTAACTCTGCCACTTAAAAGAGTTGTGGGACAACTTCCAGTCAAAATGGCAGCATAGGTAAACAGGGCTCACCTGCTCGCACAACCACATCAAAATTACAACTAAACTACAGAACAGCCATTATTCAGAACCACCAAAAATCAAGCTGAATAGAAGTCCTACAACTATGGAATTAAAGAAGAAAGCGGTTCAAGACTGGTAGGTGGGGTGGACTCGTGGAATGGGCTGGTCCCACACACGAGTGTGGTGGACAAAAAACAGGAGGGATATCTCAGGAGGGAGAGGTCCCAGCCCCACACCAGGACCCCCAAGCCAAGGGTTCCAATGCCAGGATGAGACGTCCCCACAACTTCTGGCTGTAAAAACCAGCAGAGATTGAGACTGTGGAAAACAGAAACTTCTGGAGTCCCTGGCAACTTCTCTTAAAGGGACCACACACAGACTTACTTGGACTCACTCCCTCTCAACTAAAGCATGAGGCAGCAGCTTGAAAGGCACCAGACGTATAAGGGGAGGAACTGAAGTGTCTGGCATCACGGCAAGAGCTGCGAGGGAGGTGGGGGAGGTGGAAGGTCAGGCAGGGAGCTTTCTCCCAGAGAGAAGTCCTGACGGAGGCCATTATTCCTTTTCTGAGCCCTTCCCCCACAGAGCTGACAGGTGGGTGCCATATCGGAGAGTCCATCAACCTGGCTCACACAGTTTGCCCCACCCTAGTGATTCCCTGAGGTTCCATCCCATCCAAGCTGTTTCCAAGACCAAGCTGGCTGGTCTTGGCTCATGCTTCACATTTTCCTAAATTCTCTCATCTGGACTCAGAGAGCTCTGTAACTCTCGCTAAGTGGCCCCAGCCCCAGCACTAGCAGCAGCCATGTGGAAATCACTTTGTAGCTTATCCCAGGTGGCCCCAGAGAGAACACAGATGGTAGCTGACCTTGGCCTGTACCTCCTGGAGGTCCCAGAGACTGCACACCCAGTGGGCAGCTACGGACCACATCAGAGCACCACCACCCAACCACCTCCACAAGCAACGCACTCAAGGGGCAGACTCATCAGGCACCAGAGCCCTGCTCAAGTTAGTCCTGCTCTGTGGCGTGGGCCCCTGCACAGCGGATCCTCCACAGTGGTCGGAGGTTGGTAGTCAGTGGTCACAGCCAATCCTTGCAGCTGACTAGCCTGGGCAAATCCCTCCCATTGATCTGCCAACAGCAATCAAGACTCAACTACAAGAGAAGGCTGTACATAGCCCACAAGGGGGACACGTCTTGAGAAACCAGTTAAGGTGACAGGGGAGGCTGTGCCACTGAAACCTACAGGATACCTATTACTTTAGGCCACTCAAGCAAGCCAGGGAGTCATAGCAGCTCTACTTAATACATAGAAACAAACACAGGGAGACTGCCAAAATGAGGAGACAAAGAAACATGGCCCAAATGAAAGAACAGAACAAAACTCCAGGATTAGAACTAAGCAAAATGGAGATAAGTAAACTACTAGATGCAGAGTTCAACACACTTGTTATAAGGATGCACAGTGAATTCAGGGGAAGAGCAGATGAACTCAGAGAGAACTCCAACAGCATAAAAAAGGACATGGAAACCTTAAAAAAGAACCAGTCAGCAATGACAAACACACTAACTGAAATGAAGAACAATTTACAGGAAATCTATAGTAGAGTGGATAAAGCCAAGACTCAAATCAGCAATTTGGAATGTAAGGAAGCAAAAGACACCCAATCAGAACAGCAAGAAGAAAACAGAATCCAGAAAAATGAGGAAAGTGTGAAAAGCCTCTGGGACAACTTCAAGTGCACCAGCATTCACATTCTGGGGTGCCGAAAGAAGAGAGAGAGCAAAAAACTGAAAACCTATTTGAAAAAATAATGACAGAAAACTTCCCTAACTTGATGAAGGATATAGACATACAAGTCCCAAACAATATGAACCCAAAGAGGCCCACACCAAGACATATCATAATTAAAATGCCAAAGGTTAATGACAAAGAGAGAATCTTAAAAGCAGCAAGAGAAAAAACCGTTAGTGAGCAATAAGGGAGCTCCCATAAGACTGTCAGCTGATTTCTCAAAAAAAATTTTGCAGGCTAGAAGGGATTGGCAATAAATATTCAAAGTGATGCAACCAAGACTACTCTACCCAGCAAAGCTATCATTTAGAATCAAAGGACAGATAAAGAGCTTCCCAGACAAGAAAAAACTAAAGGAGTGCAACACCACCAAACCAGTATTATATGTACTGTTAAAAGGTCTTCTTTAAGAAGATCAGCCTTGGCTGGTGTAGCTCAGTGGATTGAGTGCTGGCCTGCAAACCCGAAGAGTCACTGGTTCAATTCCCAGTCTAGGGCAAATGCCTGGGTTGCAGACCAGGTCACCAGTAAGGGGCATGCAAGAAGCAACCACACATTGATGTTTCCCTTTCTCCCTCCCTCTCTCTAAAAATAAATAAAGAAGATAAAATATATGAACAATAAAATGGAAATAAATACATATCTACCAATAATTGAGTCTAAAAAAACAAACAAGCAGAACAGAAACAGAATCACAGATAGAATATTTTGATGGTTGCCAGATGGGATTGCGGGGAGAGAGTCAGGGTAATGTGTAAAAAAGGTGAAGGGATTAAGAAGCACAAATTGGTTGTTACAGAATAGTCATGCAGATGTAAAGGACAGCATAGGGAATATAGTAGCCAAAGGATATATATGCATAGCCAATGGACATGGACAATGGTGTGGGGGTTGCTGAGGGAGTGGAGTGGTCCAGGTGGAGGGGGCAAAGGGGAAAAAAACTGTGACAACTATAATAGCATAAACAATAAAAATATAATTTAAATTAAATATAAAAAAATAAGAAGTTGTGTGGATGTCAAGGTTTCCTCATCAGTAAAATGGAATAATAAACATTTCTTCTGTTCCTTGTTGGGAGTAGACGAGACAAAGTACTTAGTGTAGCAATACATGATAGGCACTCAAAAAGAGATGTACACTACTCATACTAAGAAAATATATAGCCTGGGTCTGGAAGGCCTCCTGGAGGCAGTGACTCTTGAATTCAGTCTTAACCACTGAATAGGAAGGGGAAGGAATCAAGATAGAACCTTAAAGAAAGGTTAAGTTTCCACAGTAACACTGAGAACTTTTCATAATTCAGTCTCTACCTATCTCACCAACCTCGTGTCTCCTTCACATCTCTTTCTTACAGACTGATTTACTGAGTTCAGAATATGCTTAAATTTACTTTCTTTTCTCTATTACTGCTTAAGCCATAACCATCCCTGTTCCTCACACTAGCCTAAAGCCTGTTTATAAAATCAACATAAGTTCTACCTTCTTGTAATTGGTCCAGCCCTTATCAACAGCTCCATCTTTTGAACTTTTCCATCACAGGGTCAGATGAACACTCTCCTACACACTTCCTTTGCCCACCCATTACATACACCTTTGCACTGAGATTTAACTTTTTACATGAGAATGCCATGTCTCTATTGAAATGTAATTTCCATGATGGCTAGGTCTCATGTAATCAAGAGAAAATAAGGATAAATTATCAACTTATATGAGGATATAGCATTTTAGTCTCAGATCTATTTGGTACATGAAGGAATAGATCAGAAAACTGTTAGCGAAAGTCTCAGGGTTAAACACAGAGCACATGACAGATCTGTAGCAGCTTAAATGCTTGGACTTAATGAGTTTTCTTGTTTTTAGGTTCTTGTCTTGACATGTCCTCAGCTCTATCAACAGCAAACTATAAAAACTTTCCACTATGGATTACGTAAGTCATTCAAGATACCTCAAATCCTTCAGGGAGTAAGGCATGATATAACAAAATAAAGGTCAGGAGAAAGACTGGCAGACAACTCCTCAGACATGGCTACAATCCTGGCAGGTAGCATATGAAATAGTAGAATTAACAGATCTGGGTTAAATTCCTGGCTCTTGAAACTCACTGGCTTTAGAACTTGGGCAAATCCTTAATCTCCCTGAGAAACAATAGCGTGGATTAATCACTTACCACTCAGTTGCTGTGAAAATTAAATGAGTCTATACATATATAAAGTAACTAGCACGGTGCCAGAAAGATAATACTTAATTATTCACTATAAAAACATTATACCAATTCATTTACCTCTGCAACTGCTTTAAAAAAAAGCAGAAAAAGAATGACTTACTTCCCTCTTTAAAGATATATTAGGATCAACTTGCTGAAATCCATTGAGGCCACAGGCCTGAATGAGGAGTCTTAACCCTAACACCCAATGTACAGTGAGATCATCTTTTTGGCTAATCTCTACCTGTTACAGTGAGGAAAAAAAAGCTAGATTAGATTCTTGTCATATTTCTTAGAGTGACTGAGTCTTTCCAAAATTAAGAACTTTCAATTTTTGATAAAGGAAAAAGTGGGAGGGATAGAGACTATAATCAAGCTAGACTCCCATAGAAAGAAAGGAGATATATAGTGTTCCATAAAGCATAACAGGTAAATTCTTCACACCCTTGAAGACATATGAGATTGTGACCACTGTCTCTGACAATTCTTCCAGCACTCACTATTAGCCCAAAATGGCAGGAATCATAAAATAACACGTAAAATGGGCCAAAGAATCCTGAACTCTTGGAAGTGGAAGAAACCTCCGTAATCATCTGACCTAAGCCTCTCCTTACACAGTTGAGGAAACTGGCACAGGAGAGGAACCAAAATGTACGCCAAGTTTCTTTTGGCCTCCCCAAATACTCACTTCGTTTTTTAAATTTTCCTAAGATTTCATTATTTCCTTTGTAGAAAGCAAAATTACACAGAACAATGCATCTGCCTTGCAAAATGGCCCAAACACTGGAAATATCCAAGACTCGTGCCCCTAACAGAACAATGGCACAAAAAAGCAAAAGTATATACACATTCTTGCAGTTACCTGATTGAACTATAAAGTCCCTGCATAGGAAGCTGTACAAAGAATGGCAATATAGCCTACAAACAGAAATGCAAACTGAGAACTAGAGGCTTTCATAGTTCTTTTATAGAAAGATCTGTATGGGACTGCCAAAATCACTGGAAGTTTCTAGTGGTGATAACTGACTTCTTCCCTGTGTATCTTCCTGATGACACAGTGAAGAAAAGCTGGATTATACTGTAACACTTCTTAGGAGTACCACGTACCAGGTAACTAGCCCTGGGGGGTGATGAATGGAAACTTGATACCCTTTCTTGTTAACTGAACCACCCGAACTTCAAATGACTGTTTTAATCTAAGTTCAATCCAAAATGTGTGGCTCTACTCTCCTAAATTATCAACTTATATGAGGAAGATATGAGCATACTTAGGAAAATTAAAGAAGTCACCCAGTGAATAAATCCATTCACTTTGAATAAATGCACATACAATATAGAAATTAAACCACTTTTGGGTGAAATGTATTAGCTAGATATAATTATTCTTCTTAATTAGTCCCTTGAAGTTTGTCCTAACCCAATAATTTGAAGAAAATGCTAACATTAGGAGCTTTAGGTCTGCAACATCAACACAAAATTTTAGTGAATGGTGAGCTAAACATTAAGCAACACTGTTAGACAAATACCAAAAAAAAGTGAAGAGGTACTATATTGAACTTCAAAAATATTTAGTGACTAGAACATGCAATATCAGAGCTCTGCTCTAGTCAGGAGATCCTGGAAATACTGCTGGATGTCAAGGTCAAAGGACTATGTCAAAGTATGTTAAATTCCTAAGAGACAAGAATCAAACCTCAAGCCACATCACAAAAGAACAAATGTAATAAGTGGGGATATTCAATCTAAAAAAGGAGGAAATGAAAAGGGAGCAGGACAACCAGATGCTTTCCAATATTTGCAGGGCAATCAGAAACGGAACTACCATTTTTTTAATGGGCCCTAGGAGAAGAACAAGTACCAATAGATGAAAAACAGAAAAACAAATTTTGGTTTAATAATAATTTTCCATGTTGGCTTCAAAAGTCAGTAAAATCAACTTCCAATTTTTTATAACAAGAGAGAAGGTAAAGTATGAATGATTCTGAAATCCATATTTTATGGAGAATAATCTGTGAATGGCGGTCAGGCTATTGCAAAGCTCCAGGTGAGAAAAGACAATGGACTGTTTTAGGTAGTAGTGATGGCAACAGAAAGGAGTGAAAGGCTCACAGAAACATTTCAGAGATAGAACTCATGGTATTTGATGACTTCCTGGAGACTCTTGGAATAACAGTATTTAGTGGAATTTACTGAGTTAATCCAGCCATTCATCTATTAACAATAACAGAAATAGTAAATACTTATGTAGTGCTTACCATGTGTCAGGAAATGTTCTAAATGTCCTATATAGTTGAACTCACTTCATTCTCAGAACCCTGTGAAGTGTATGCTATCATCGGGCACATTTTATTGACCAGAATCTAAGGCTTTCATCAGTAAAGTTGGCCAAAGAACAAATATCAAAGAACTAGTAGGAAGTTAAGAGACCAGATTTGGACCTACATAATCCCAAAACTAAAGCTCTAAATCAATACCCTACAGAGGTGCAAAAGAAAGGCAACAAAATTAAAGGCGCGCAGAATGTAGTAATGGCAGCAGTCCAGCGAGTGAAGAGCATCAGGCGGAACGGGGCTGTGGGGGCAAGTAAGGATTTGGCAGTAGCGGAATCAGGGAACCACTATCCATGACAAGAAACAGAAAATTGGCGGCAATCTAGAAGCATCATGCGCTTGCTTAAAAAAAGAAAAAGAGAGAGAGAGAGAGAGAGAGAGAAGAGAAAACCCAAATAATAAAACACTTGCACTGAACCCAAATTCCTAAAGATAGGACAGAAGAATTAACTTTTTTGTTGTTGTTTTTAAGCAAAACCTTGGGTAATTTTGAGGAACAACCAAGCCTGGGAACTTCTGTAATAGATCTCTTTCTGTTTTTAAATTCTAGTTGACACTAAATGAATTTCCCAGAAAAAAAAAAGGACGTAGGGACGCAGGGATACCAGCACGAAGAAAACGGCTGTGCAATTACAGTCTACACCGTTTACGCTCCCGTTTTTACTAAACAGTCTCTCTTAGGAACAAGCATAGATCAGGCCGTGGAAGGAGGGATGTGTTGTTCATGGTGTGCTAGCTAAAAAGCAGGTTTTCCCCGGGATTTTCTAGTACTATTTGCAGAAAGAAACCCGTCTTGACTGTAATATACGTGGTAATCCAACTTAAAAAAAAAAAAAGATCGGATTCCTCAGGCTATGGTGTGTCTGGCTAACAGTGGATGCCAATGCACTCTTTTACGTGCTCAAAAGCGTTACAGGAAACCCCTGGGTTGGGGCCTGCCTGCTTCAGAGGCCAAAAAAACCTGGCTCAGCCGAAGAAGGTGTCAGCTCTGCAATTACACTTCAAGTACCGTACTCCCGGAGATGACCTGTGCCGCCCATACCTGAGGGTCCTCTGGTAAGATTGATCTCTTCTTCAGAGACCAAATAATCCACTCTTCCGTTCATGTTTTACTGCCCGTCTGGTTTCCCACTTGGTCGACTAGGGCTAGCACAGGTGAAGGTGAATCAATCCCAACGGAGAGCCCAACACACAACACTTTCGGTTTCAGCAGCTCCCGCACCGGAAGAGGAAGCCGGGAGCGCTGGGAGCGCCAAGAATTCTGGGAATCGTGGTTCTGGCCGCGGACGCGTTGCGTTATCTCACCCAACCCTCAAAGCAAAGTGTGAGGTGAGCAACGAGCAAGTTGCAGTTGGGGTGTTGAGGGGTTGGGGGACGAAGGAACAGGTAAAGGCACAGTGTCGAGGAAAAATTAAAAATAAAATATCCTGCCACTTCAGAAATTCTCCACAAATGTAGAAAATTAAAAAAAAAAGGAGAGCTAGGAGAGCTCTATTATTCAGTAAACAGTAAACAAGACTGGGCTGGGCGTCTCAGGCAATCTGCTAAAGCCATTGCAAAGACAGAAACCCCACTTTTTTGTGGAAACAAGCATATACAATCCATGACATGCATGTTTTCATATCAGAGAACTTAACATCGTTTGCTACACATCCTTCGGTAAGTCACCCTTTGGGTTGCCTTTTGCGTTGGTTACCTGCCGTTATCCAGAGTAAAAAATAAAACTACTGCCTCTCTGACAAGCAGGTACTTACAGCTTGGAGCAAGGCACCTATATACATATAAAACAGACAGCGGAAGAATTTATAATTATAGGTTTGCTCAAGAAAATCCTTTAAGAAAAGGGGCGGGATAAGCGGTAATGGAAAGGAAAAAATGTTTTAATTTTAATTTTAAAAAAGATAAAGTATCACCAGTTTTGAAGTTTAAAAAAAAATGAAAGGGAGGAGGAATAAAGGTCTATGCCATTTAGTAAAAGGGGAAATTCAATCTTTAAAAAACAAAAGTCTTTACGGTAAGACTAGTTAGTGGATGAACTAGCTGTGACTTCGGTCCAGCCTTCCTAACTCTTGAGGTAGAATTCCAAAACAGGGCTTGACAGAACCTTCAAGGGTCAAAAACTCACAAGCCCTAAGAATCAAGAAGGTGGCTTATATGTGAGAAGCAACCTGGAGTTCGACCATGGGAATGGGGTGGGGTGGGGGAGCTCTAAAGGACCGAAAAGCACAGTTCCAATTAAGGCATTCAAATTCAGATTAAATAATTAAACCAGAATCTACAGTGTTTACCAAGCAAAACAAGGAAGAGGTAGATTCCTCAGGAAGTCCTTTTATTTGCTATTCCTTAGAGAAGTTAATATGGAATAGTGGAAAAGAATTCAGGAAAAAACGTCAGAAGGCTTGATCTCAAGTTTCAATTTTATCTTCTTCCAGTTGTCTATCTTTGAGTAGGTAACATAATTATCTCCTGTGTTTCCCCCATCTGGAAAAGTGCATAATAATAGATCTTTAAAAGGTTGTTGAAAGGATAAAATGAGATGAAACTTTAAAAATTACCTCTCAACTTCAAACTCAGATTCCCACCATCCTTACTTTCAGCTGTCCTCAATGTATGTAGGCTGAATGAGTGAATAAACTGATCATAAAAGCAGAGTACGGTAAGTGAAAAAGCTAAAGTATAAGAGACATTTGAATATCAAGAGAGAAAAGATCAAATAGAAATAGGAAAAGAAAATCAAGAAAGTAATCAACGAAGAAATTTGGAGAAAAAAGGTTTCTTGTGGACCACTTATGGGGAAATCACTACTCTGTACCTGGGAAGATTGCCCTTTTCTCCAGAGCACACAGCTTCCAGAGAAACACAGCTTCAAGAGGTCAATAAAAGGAAAAGTCACCAAATAAGTTCAGGAAATGCTGGTAATAAGTGGAGTGACAGATTAGGCATGTAAATCGTCTTTATATCTTAATGTAAGTAAATTTTTTTAACAATGAGAAAACTTTAATATGCAGGAAGAAAGAAAACAGAGAGTATAGGGATTTCCACTCAGATAAAACAATGAGAAAAATTGTGGATTCTGGATAGTGATGGGGTATTTAGGGAATAACAAACACAACAAAGTCAATGAGTGAAAAAACAGAATGAGTGGTAGGTGATGACACTGAAAAAGTAGGCTAGAAACAGATCATGGAGGAACACCAGTGCAGAGATACACATTTAATTCTATATACAATAGGCTAAGATGAGAGTTCATTTCTCTCATATTAAAGAACTCTGGAAATCAATAGTTTAGGTCTGATATCAAGGCTCCTCAGTCACTGGGGCCCGGGTTCCTTCCAGCTTTCTGTCCTCTCTCCAGCTCCCCGGCAGAGTATGGCCTTTGCTTCATGGATCAGAATGGTTAAGATGGGTTTTGGAACTTCAGCCCTCATTTTCACATTCCTAGAAAGTAGTAAAGAAAAGGTAAGGAAAGATTCACCCCATACCTTTATGGAGACCTTTTGGAAGTTTCATATACGTCTCATTTCTCATTAACGAGAAATCCTTGCTTTACAATGGGGGAGGCCTAGAATATGTTATATTTTAGTGGGATGGAAATGTGCCTAATAAAAAAACAATCAGGGTTACTATTATAATTTAAAAGGTGAGAATGGATGTCAGGAGGCCATGGGTGGTAGTCTGACACACAAAGTGACACTTTCTGTCTCTACTAGCCTTTCCGTTCAAGGCCTTATGTCCGTGAGGTATGTAAAAAATATGAATCTTGGTTACTTCAGCCTAGTATTTATAAGGTTAGTGGAAACTTTGTCTCACACCTTGAGATTTTTATTCACAACTTGCTCTGCTTTTGCACATTTTATGTCATATATTCACTTTGTCTTCCCAATCTTCTCTTTGTTCCTAGCTCTTCCTACTGCTGTATTTTATTCTATCAGCCTCTCTGATGACTAACTCATGGATGTGTTTGCATTTAGGCCTTAAGTATCTCTTCTTTGATACAGCATTTGTTCCAATTTGCTGCCCTATATCTGACCTCTTTGGTTTCAGACTTGCGTATTTTATTTTTTATATGCTTCAAGTGATTAACATTTTTTCTGATTGACATTTTTTTACTTGCTGTGTTACTACATTTAATCAAATTGTATTAGTTTGTTAGGGCAACCATAACAAATACCACAGAGTGAGTGGCTTAAACAACAAAAATGTATTTTCTCACAGTTCTGGAGACTAGAAGTCTAAGATCAAAGTGTTGGCAGTATTGGTTTCTTCTCAAGCCTCTCTCTTTGGCTTGTAGATGTCTGTCTTCTGTGTGAACATGATCTTCCTTCTATGCATGTGAAATCTATGTCCAAATTTTGTCTTCGTATAAGGACACTAGTCATATTGATTTAGGGCTCATCCTAAAGACCTCATTTTAACTTACCTCTATAAAGGTCTAATCTCCAAATATGGTTAACCTTCTGAGATACTGCAGGTTAGAGCTTCAACATATGAACTTTGCGGGGACACAGTTTATCCCATAACACAGGTTACAGTGATGTCTTACAGATTTTAGAACAGTTCTGTATCTTTAAAGTGGCACTGCATATCTGCTTTGACCCATTACATGTTGGTTTTACAGTTTAAACCTGATACCAGACTATTTCCTCAATTTCCAAATTCTTGGGGAAAGTTGCACTGCAGACTTCAACTACCGATAACAGCATCAACAAGGCATTTACAGTGATCTCATAATCTAGCAGCCTTTTTGGTTGGTGCTCTCCATTCTTTTGTATAAATACACTCTCTTCACAAGAAATCTTATTTAGTCTCCTGACTATAAATGCCATTAATATTCCAGCCCTCACCTCTTCACTTAGCATTAGCCTTGTATCAATTGTCTACATGTCATCTCAAAATTTGAATACCTGATAAAAATAAATCGTGATAAATTATCATGATAAAAATAGAGTTCCTAACCCCTATGCCTCCAAACTTATGAGGTCTGTCCAGAAAAAGTCCAATCATTGTTAATATAACGAAAACGGTTTGTGCGACATCAGTGTAACTTGGCAGCCAGGGAGAGTAGACTGGAATGTGCATGCACGAACAATGGTAACTTCACTGTACTAGTCAATGGGGATGGTAGATGTCATTAAGTGAGCATGTGTACTGTGTGGCCGTCGCATTCAAAGCGACTGAGTAGAGCAACGAATCTGCATAATATTTTGCATTCTGCTTGAGCATTCCTCTGTGGAAACTATTAGGATGATTCAGAAGGCCACAGCTATGGGCAACTGGTGATTGCCAGCTTCATCACGACAACATACCTGCTCACTGGTGAAACATCAAATCACTCAGGTGAATCAGTTCTCCCTACAGCCCAGATTTGGCACCCTGTGACTTCTGGCTTTTCCCAAAACTAAAATCACCTTTGAAAGGGAAGAGATTCCAGACCATTGATGAGATTCAGGAAATTACAACAGGGTAGCTGATGGTGACTGGGAGAACTGTGAGGTCCCAAGTTACCTACTTTGAAAGGAACTGAGGCATCATTGTCCTATGCACGTTTCTTGTATCTTGTATCTTCTTCAATGAATGTCTCTATTTTTCATATTACATAGCTGGATACCTTCTGGACAAACCTTGTATACTTCCTTTAGTCTTTTCCCTTCCTTGGGTCACTTGATATGCTTAATTCAAATGAAAATTTTCACAAGCATTCTTGATCACATTCTTTCTCTCACACCCCACATACAACCCATCAGAAAGTCCAGTTGTCTCTACATACAAAAAATATATAGTCTGTATCAGACCGTCTGTGCTACTACCATCTTTTCCAAAATCACTAGTATTTATTACTTAGACTTCTGCTCTTCTTCCTAACAGCTTGCCCTGTTGCCACTCCCCACCCTCAATCCATTCTTCCCATAGAAGTCAGGGCAATCTTGCAAAAATGTAAATTAGATTAGGCCATGCACCTGCTTAAAATTCTTCAATCAATTCCATCTGACTTAGAATAAATGTCAAAATCCTTAATACTACCCACAAGGTCCCACATGATCTGGCCTGGGTCTAGCTTTCTCATTCACCTACTACCACAACCCCCTTCCCTCACTCATTACTTTGCACATTTGCTGGACTTTTTTCTATCCCTCAAACAAATACATTTATTTTTGCTTTAAATCTTTGCATTTGCTGTGTCATCTGCTCCCACTCCCTGTTCAGTGCTTTATGTTTATTATCTGGAAGAGTTGGTAGCAGGCCTTCAATGAAAGAGTGTATTTCAGTAATTATGAAACTTAAACTCAGTCACTTACAGCAGGTAACACAGCACTTGTCATTTATTGTCTTGTTACTTACTGCTCCCACTGATGTCCTAGCTCTGCTGCCTGTTTTCGTTATTCCCGTTAATGTTGCTGATGTCCTCAAAATGAATCCAGAATGTTTCCCTCCAAAAGGCAGCCTCCTTTTTTTCAGACTGCCAAGAGAAAATCTTGTCCCATTGATAACAACTGGTTAACGTTTATATTCTGTATCTTTGAATGCAGCTTTTATATACCCTGGCCTCCAAACTTACAGTCTCTAAAATTTAAGTTGTCTTTCCCTGGCTGGAGAGGTTCAGTGGATTGAGCGCTGGCCTGCAAACCGAAGGGTTGCTGGTTTGATTCCCAGCTAGGGCACATGCCTGGATTGTGGGCCAGGTCCCCAGCTGGGAGCATGGGAGAGGCAACCAATCTCTGTTTCTCTCTCACATTGATGTTTCTCTCCCTCTCTTTCTCCCTTCCTTCCCCCACCCTAAAAATAAATAAAATATTTTTTAAAAAATAAAATAAAATCAGAATGATCTCTACTGATACCATTTCATGCTTTCATAGTAATTGGCCTTAGCAGATGCTGCCACTGGGGTATGAAGCCTTGTTATTCCAATATTAGAGCCAGATGTATTATCTCTTGCTTTTTAAGTACGTTGTTTTCTGCAATTTGTGACAACATGGATGGACCTGGAGGACATTATGCTAAGTGAAATAAGTCAGACAGAAAAAGACAAATACTGAATGACCTCACCCTTTCATTTATAATTGAAATCTTAAAAAGAAAGTCAAAGTAACAAAAACCTAGAGGAGAATGGTTGTTTCCATGGCTGAGGGGTGGGGTAAATGGAGAGATATTGGTCAAAGGGTATACTTCGAGTTACAGTATGAATAAGTTCTGGGGGTCTAATGTACAGAATGGTGACTATAGTTAACAATACCAGGTGGTATAATTGAAATTTGCTATGAGAGTAGATCTTAAGTGTTCTCAGCACACATACATACACAAAGGTAACTGTGTGGGATGACGGATATGTTAATTAACTTGATTGTGGTAATCAAATCACAATATATACATGTGTCAAACAGATCACCATGTTGTATGCTTATATATATATGTGTGTATATATGTGTATACACAAACAATAAAATATACTTTAAAAAAGGAGAAAACTATACAACACTGAAGAAAGAAATTAAGGAAAACACAAATAAATAGAAGCATATATACTGTGCTCATGAATTAGAAGAATTACATCATTAAAATGTCCAAACCACTCAAAGTAATCTATCAATTCAATGCAATCCCTATCAAAATACCAATGACATATTTCACAGATATAGAACAAATATTTCAAAAATGTATATGGAACCATAAATGACCCTGAAGAGCCTCAGCAATTTTGAGAAAGAAGAACAAAGGAGGAGGGATCACAATACCTGATATCAAGCTATATTACAAGGCCACTGTAATCAAAACAGTATGGTATTGGCTAAGAAGAGGCACATAGACCAATGGAACAGGATAGAGAGTCCAGAAGTAAACCCATGTCAATATGGTCAGTTAATATTTGACAAAGGGGGGCAGGAACAAAAAAATGGAGTAAAAATAGCCTCTTCCATAAATGGTCTTGGGAGATCTGGACAAGTACATGCCAAAAAATGAAATCAGACCACCAACTCACACCATACACAAAAATAAACTCAAGATGGATAAAAGACTTAAATATAAGTCATGACACAATAAAAATCGTAGAGGGAAACATAGGTAAGAAAATTTCAGCTATCCCATGAAGCAGTGTTTTCACTGATACATCCCTGAGGGCAAGGGATATAGAGGCAACAATGAACAAATGGGACTACATCAAACTAAAATCTTCTGCACGGCTAAAGAAAACATCAACAAAATGGAAAGGGAACCAACTGTATGGAAAACATATTTGCCAATGATACCTCGGACAAGGATTTGATCTCTAAAATGTATAAAGAACTCACATGACTCCACACTAAAAGACAAGCAATCCAATTAAGAAGTGGGCAAAGGACCTGAACAGGCACTTCTCCAAGGAGGACATACAGAGGGCCAATAGACACATGAAGAAATGCTCAGCGTCACTAAACAAAAAACGGATGCAAATTAAAACCACAATGAGATACCACTTCACACCAGTCAGAATGGTCATCATTAATAAATCAACAAGCAACAAGTGCTGGTGATGGTGTGGAGAAAAGGGAACCCTAGTACACTGTTGGTGGGAATGCAGACTGGTGCATGTGGAAAGCAGTATGTAGATACCTCAAAAAATCAAAAATGGACCTGCCTTTTGACCGAGTGGTCCAACTTCTGGGAATATACCCCAAGAATCCTGAATCACCCATTCAAAAGAACCTATGCACCACAATGTTCATAGCAGCACTGTTTACAATAGCCAAGAGCTGGAAACAGCCTAAGTGCCCATCAGTAAATGAGTGGATAAAAAAACTGTGGTACATTTACACAATGGAATACTATGCAGCTGAATGAAAGAAGGAACTCCTACCCTTCATGACAGCATGGATTGAACTGGAGAACATTATGCTAAGTGAAGTAAGCTAGGCGGTGAAAGACAAATACCATATGATCTCACTTATAAGTGGAACCTAAGCAACAAAACAAACAAATGAGCAAAATAGAACCAGAGACTTGGAAAAAAAGAACAAACTGACAATGACCAGAGGGGAGGGGGTTAATGGGGAAGAAGGGAAAGGGGAAAGCAAAGGAACACGAATAGAGGACTCATGGGCATGGACAATGGGGGAAGATTGACTACGGGAGTGGGGTGGGGATGTCACATGTCACATTGCTAGGGGCTAGCAATGGGGAAAAAGATGGGACAATTGTAACTGAACAACAATAAATAAAAAAAGAAACAAAATATATAGTAGAACACTTTCCCCTCCCCCCCAAAATAAGTTCCTTCTTATTTACTGAGGATTATTCCTTTGGACAAATACACCCGTTTGTTTATCCATTTGTCTGTTAAGTACTGGTTGGTTGTTTCCAGTTAGTGGGATAAATTCATGAATAGTGCTATGAACATTCAGGTACAAGTCTCTGTGGGTAGCTTCCCAGGACCAGAATCACCGGGACACAGGGTAGGTGTTAGTTTTACTCTACAAGAAGTTATTAATATACACCCTACTTTTGCTACTCATGACATCCATTTATACTTTCTTTCCATCGTTCAGTCCTAACTGCATTCAATTTTTATAAAGTATGAGAGAATCTAATTCTCTCCTCAAGATTCTTATAAGGAGAAGCTTCCACTCTCTTCACCATTCTCCATTTTAATCTCATGTTGATCTATTCTGACCTCTAGGCATGAGGAAAAAAGCCATTAATTGTCTTAAAATTGCTACCAAATCCATTTATTCTTTCCCTGTGCCTTTCCAAGAGACCAGGGGACGTTTCTTCCCAGGATCCCCACATCACTGAGCACAGCCTCACCTAATAAATGCACCATTGTTATGTAACAGCATTCCCCTCCTCCCACCTCTTCCCGCCTCCTCCAGGGTGGTCTTTCCAAACCACCTGCCTCTCTCTGCTCTCCTCCTGACTACACTGCTGGAAAAGTTGCTGTTTCTGCCCTAGTCTTGCCTTCCTCCCACTTGACTGCAGTTTCCTTGGTCACAAGCCCCCTCACTGATGGGGCCTGCCTGGGCCTGGGTTCACCTGACAGGTGATCTCTGGCTGCCTCTGCTCTGGCTACTCCTCTCCCAGGTCTGCTGCTCCCAGGCCCTACCAGGATGGCGCTTCACTTCCTCGGAAGTTGTGATCCCCAAGAAGGTGTCCCACAAGGTGAGTGGAGCTGGGGCACAAGACCAGCTCTCCTACAAGATTCACTTCCGGGGCCACAGACATGTGATTCACATGAAAGTCAAGAAGAACTTGCTGCCCAGACACTTTCCTGTTATCACAGATAATGACCAAGGTGCCATACAGGAAGACTACCCCTTTGTCCCTCAAAACTGTTACTACTACAGCTACCTGGAAGGGGTTCCTGGGTCCATGGGCACGCTGGACACTTGCTATGGGGGTCTGCGTGGCATGCTGCAGGTGGATGACTTCACTTACGAAATCAAACCACTGGAGGCTTCGTCCAAATTTGAGCATGTGGTTTCTCTGCTCATGTCAGAAAAACAATCCTCAGAGACTGAAAGGTGTAAGGTAGAAGGGGAAGACGCAAATCTAGCATATGAAGAGGAGATACTTGCTGAAGCTCCTAGAGCAGCGCCCGTATATTTGTGGTGGCCACATGTGAAATGGTTAAAACTTCACTACACAGTTTCTCGCTCTTTAGCTGTTTTAAACAAGAATCAGACACGTATAATAGAGAATGTAGTGATTTTAAACAGTATCCTGCATTCCATTTTTAAACACAATCAGTTAGAGGTTAAGATACGTGTGCTGTGTATATGGTTTAATAGTGAGCCTGCAGATTTGTATAAGAAGGGTACTCTTTCATCCATTATAAGTGATTTTGGCTTGTGGAAATATTGGAATTTATATAGTAGCATACCTCACGATACTTCATTGCTTCTTACAGGACATAAAATCTCTGGGTCCACCTATTATTCTAACCAAGGGACAGTATGCAACCCCAATTGGGGAGTAGCATATGTATTTGTAGCAAATTATCATATATTTTTAGCTGCCACTGTTTCAGCACACTCACTAGGTCATAACTTTGGCCTTGTACATGATAAACCTGGCTGTTACTGTTTTCGAAGAGAAAACTGTGTCATGGCACCTGTGCCTGGTCTTCTAGATATGATGAGCAATTGTTCTTATGAGGAGCTGCATAGACGGATTTACTCCTGGGATCCTTGTTTGAGTGCAATGAATACACCATACAAAAATTTTCCTTATACAGCTCCTCGTTGTGGTGACAAGATCATAAATCAGAACGAAGAATGTGACTGTGGCTCCTTTAAACAATGTGCTAAAGATAAATGTTGTGAGACCCATTGTGCCCTCTCCCTTGGCAGTGAGTGCAGTATAGGACTTTGCTGCAGAAACTGTATATATGCTCAACCTGGATGGATCTGCAGACAGGTGAGAGGTATTTGTGATCTACCGGAATATTGTGATGGGAAAACTCATATTTGTCCCAATGACTCTTATATCCAGGATGGAACTCCGTGTTCAACATTAGCTGTTTGTAGGGTAGGAAACTGTACTGACCGTGATATGCAGTGTCAATCCCTTTTTGGTCCACAATCAAAAGATGGTTCACCAGCATGCTATGAAAAATTGAATATAATAGGTGACCGATTTGGAAACTGCGGGGTAAAGTTGCATCGAGGAGGAAGAACACCTCGTAAATGTGAACCAGAAAATGTTTTCTGTGGAATGCTGCACTGTAGTGGCATTGAGCAAATTCCTGGTGGAGGTGAGCACACTACATTTCGTGATATAATAGTAAAAGATGTTCAAGAGGTGAAATGCTTTGGATTTGATGCGCACCATGGGACCGAAGTTCCAGAATTTGGGCTTGTAGTGGATGGTGCATCATGTGGGCCAGGAAAATACTGTCGTCAACAGAACTGTACTTTTTATCAACACTTTAATTATAACTGTAATATCAGTAAGTGCAATTTCAGAGGAGTGTGCAACAATATGGGAGAATGTCACTGTCAGCGAGGATGGAAACCACCAGCATGTGTTGAGATAGGAGCAGGAGGTAGTGTAAATAGTGGTCCTCCACCTGACAGAGATGTACTTCTTCGTGGCAAAATAATACCTAGTATAAACAAGGCACTAGTTATAGTGTTTCTACGTTCCATTCTTTTAGTGCTTTCCGTTGTCACTGGTGTCTTAACATACGTGTACAACATCATAAGCATAAATACAGAGAAGAGCAATGTTGCATAAAAATAATCACTTTAGCACAAGTAAATACTTATTAGAATGTACAAAATGGAGAAAATCACATTTGTACTTACTGGGAGAAATAAATGGTCAATGGTTGCTCTGATAATAACATCATCCTACAGCTATTCCAAGGTTGTCATCTTGAAATAAAATGACTTGGCAATTTAAAAAGGGCCTATGTGTTTAAACTAATTTAACCTTGTATGTGTAGTTGTTCATATTCTCACCAATCCTAAGGAGAAGAGTAGGAACTCTTAGCTTCACTAGCAAGAGGATCTGTACTTATTTCAGATGGGCATTCTAATGTTTTATAGGTGGGCCTTTAGCAAATCTTGTTTACACTGGTATGCACTGTTTTAACAGTTTATTGGACTTTCCCCCAACTGGTTATGTACTAGATATTTGCTATTTGTTCATTTCTTTGCCAGTGTTAAATATGCATTAAAAACAAAACCTTGACAGATACAGTATAAAGATAAAAAATTCTGCTTCTAGACATGTGAACGTCAACAGTAGCTTAACCACCTATAATTATGTGGTTAAACAAAGTCTTATACAAAGTCTTAGGCCTTCAGAGATTCAAGGTTACTGGTTACATATCACAGTGAGAGATGAAATGCATTCTTCCAGGCCTTTGTGATGATCAAAAGAAAGCACTTAAAAAGGATCTGGTACATTTTTGGCACTTTATGAGTGGGAACCCAAAAATACCTGGAATTTATTTATAAAAAACTGTGTATTTATTCTTACATATTTAAACTTCAGTCACCTTCAAAGTATTCTTCATTTTATGCACTACATCTATTGAGACATTTTTCCACTGCTCAAAACAGTTTTTGAACTTGTCGATTTTGGTGCCTTTTAGTACTTCTGCCATTTTTTGTTTCACCTCTTCCACATTGGCAAAACATTTCCTTTTAAAGATGTTTTTCAACCAGAGAGACAAAAAGAAAAAGTTGCTTGGGGTGAGATCAGGTAAATAGGGAGGGTGGGGTTGGGGGTCATGCTGTTTTTGGTCAAAAACGGCGGAACCCTCAGTGTGGTATGGGCAGGTGCACTTGTAAATCACCCATGATGAAATGGGCAACTGTGTTGAAGTAGTCTTCAAAAAAAATTTGCCCTGGCTGGTGTGGCTCAGTGGATTGAGCGCTGGCCTGTGAACCAAAAGGTCGCTGGTTCAGTTCTCCATCAGGGCACATACCTGTGTTGCATGCCAGGTCCCTCTCCCTCCCTTTCCCTCTCTCTAAAAATAAATAAAATCTTTTTAAAAATAAAAAATTCACTGAAGCTGAACGCAGCCTCTCACAATACCACTAGCTGGTACACTGATTCAGATGACTCCCTAGAACACTCACCTAGGGGGAATGCCTGTGCTACAAGGAGTCTGCCCTCCAGAAGAAAATTTTTGGATTTTTTGGGGGGTACCCCTCGTATATATGCTAACCTAACGTTCTCATTATTCTGTTGGGTTGTTTTAACTGTGAGGTATTGCAAATATAATGACTTTGACACTGCATCTTTATCGTAAAACCATGACATAAGGAGCACTTCATCACTGATATATTACTTCTTAAGGCCTCTGGTGGTTATTATCATAGTATCTTTCTCATGTATCAAATTTCAGGAAATGCCTAAGCATGGCTTGTCTATAAAGTGCCAGGTGGAACTGACCAACTGATATATGTCGAGAGACAAAAATGAGGTAAAAGGAAACAGGAAGCAATCACTTCAGAAATATAAATAGTGTACTAGAACAGAGCCTAATGGTGCGTTATATTTGGTTCTATTTAGATGCCTCAGGCCTCAGATCAAATCTCTTTCTGAAAATACGGCGTCCAGATGAGGGCAGCCACCAAATGTTGGAGAAAGGATGCAGCAGTAGAGAGTCAATAGGATCGCCAGTCTGTGACATTGTCATTTGTCCATCTTTTATAGAGTTCTCATGGCAAGCACTTCTTGTCCAGGTGGCTTATCTGGTCAAGTGATCTGGATCTTCATCAGTGACAGGTCTGAGTGCCTGTTTATTTGCCCTTGTCAAACGTGTTATTGCATTTACACCTGGCACCACAATCTACTAAAACTGAGGTTGGATGGCCATCTGCTAAACAGTTATTTCTTGCTGATTCAAAGGCAATTGCTGAAACCAGGGTGTGTCTTCCTAGGAGGGGAGTCATTTTGTTTCGATTTGAGTAGTGCATTTGCCAAAGCATGATAACTGTAGGCCCTGAAACCCGTTTCCTTTATCGCCATTTTTCCAGTCTCTGCTATTGATCTGTTTGGCATTTGTGAGTGACCTTTCATTTCCATCAAGCTGTAGTGCCAATTTCCATCAATTGGTAGTATCATAAGTTTGAGTGTGTGTGGCTTTTGTCTTTGGTTATCATGCTCTCTCCAAAGTTGTGAAATAAGTATTTCCACCTGATGATGGATGTGGTCTGCCAGTCTATTTGATGTTTTTAAATAGCATTGATAATTCGGGTTATAGGCCATAACTTCTAAAAAGGTGGCAGTGTCATGTGAAGGCCTAACATATGTGTCCCTTAGAAGTGGTTTCTAACTGCTGCCAGATATTTGAGGCAGAGTCATCACAGCCTAGAGTTACAGCACAAAGGTAAGGGGGATGAGTGAATATAGCCCTTAGGGACAAAACTCTAAATAAATATGTTTATCCATGCCACATGCATCCTAGCTCTTTATGATGCTGTTTTCTGATCAGAATAGAAATTAACACATTTACTAAATTAATGGCTGAATGCACCCAAGACCATGTTAATTTGCTCTAGCAATGACAGCACAACTGGCCCAGCAACTACAATACGAGATTGTACTATGTAAAGTTTGATGCAATCTACAGTCATTCTTTAGGACCAACATGTTTTCTGTAGGGGCCAGATTGGTGATTTGAGTGGGATCTGATAGAGACAGCCACTACTACCTCTTTTAGTCTTTAATGGTGGTACCTTTCCACCCAGAACACAGTATGTCTTTGATTTACTGTGCTGGCCAGGGGTAGAGGGACATTTAAGAGCTTCTACCTGTAGTGTAATGATGACACAAAGGGTCCTATGAGGATGTTATCTAACTGCTGAGGATGTCAATCCCAATTACATACCTGAGTTGGCTGAATACTACTGAACCCACTGTCATCTCTAAGTCAGGTAGGACTGCACTTATTGACTGATGTCCAAAAGCTGCCACCATTACAGTGTCCATGATGATGTTTTGGAGCTCTGGGTATCCATGTCAATGCAGACACTATATCCAACAATCCTCTCAACTCTAAATATTTATGTTTCAGGCATACAGACTCCCAAGAAAATGGCTCTAGGTTTCATAGGGAAAGGACTAGGGTAATTGTTAACATTATATACTTGTCATAATGTTGGTATGTCCTTCCTCCTAGGAACCCACTGATCTCTTTAGTCAACAGATTCTGTATCTGAAAATTGGTTTTGTTCCAGGAATTGAACTAGGATCATGATTTTATATCCCTGTAAAATAGAATCTACCCAGAGTTAGAGTTAATATTTTATTGAATTGGTTTTTATTCTATGTGATATTTATATAGTTGAAATCTTATAGATGATATATTTTGCCAAATACTATACCATAAGTTGTCTCCCAAACCATATTGGGCATATTTTTCTCAAAAACATTATAGTTTAGTAGAAGATGCAATTTTAAAAACTTGTATATAAAACAAAATAGCAAAGTTATGAACTGTGCAATTAAAAAATGTATTGAATATGGTAATTTAAAAAGGAATTACTGATATCAATGTTGCCGTGATTATTTAGAGATTTTATGCTGGATGTAGAATCTGATCTTGACCTAGAAAGTTATTATAAGTTAGTCCAAATAGAAAAGTGATTAACAGTCTAGGCCAATGCATTAGCATGAGCAAAATTGTGAAGCAGAAATGCATCTACACGGTAGGATAGACACAGACATAGAATGGAGTTGAGGAGCCTACCCAATTCCAATTATATTGGAGACATAAATTTATATAGAAATGATGGAGCCCAGAGCAAGATATCTTCAAGAACCAGTTGTTGTTTCTGAGGAGGTGAAAGATCCTTGTTGCTAAGCAGCTAAATCTAGAACTTAGTCACCAAAGAGACTAAAGGGGGTGGGCTTCTGTTTCCTTTTGTTATGTGAGGTCTCCACTACCAATCTTAGTATATTGATAAGTGTAGTACAAACCATCTAGAAAGGAAGGCCATGGGAACTACTGTTTCTTCTGCTAGTAAGTCACTCATCAAGCTTGGCTCTATGTACAAGTTGGTAGCCAGAATATTATGTTGGAGAATATAAAGTTTAATTTTGTTTTGTTTTCCTTTCAAAGACAAGAGAAACTTGAGCATGGGTTGGGTAAGGTGTTGTGGATAGGGTGACTAAACATTCCAGTTTGCCTAGAACTGAAGGGGTTGCTGGGATATTGGACTTGCAGTTTAAAAACCAGGAACAAAGACAGTCCAGGGCAAACCAGAATGAATTGCTTACCCTAACTGCCAGTTAAAAACAAGTAAAATAGGAAAGAGTTGAAAGTAGAGAAAATTGACAGGATCGGTCCTCAAGTACATAGGAGATAGGACCTTGAAACAGAAGATGAGATGAGAGGCTACTGTCTGAATCTGGGGGAGGATAACTTTTCTGCTGAGACTGTGATATGGAGAGAGGTAGAAGAGAAGTAGAAATGGGCATGGATTCAGATTGGTTTATACTAGTGAAAATCCTAGAAGCCATTTTGTCTTTGAATTTGGCCTCACTATAGATATATGTGATTTTTTTTACCATGTTCCAGAGTAAGAAATCCATTATATATTGTGCCCAGTAGCTGCACACACACAAACCCGCCCCAAATGTTGGCACCATATATGTAAGAGTTGCTAAGGAATTTTTAGAAATGTCCTCTGATATTTTTATTCAATTTCATTAAAGGAAAAACTGCAGCTCATGACCATTAAACTGATTTCATGACTTGCTAATGAGTCAACATTAGTGACAGACAGATGGAAAAGCAGTGCATTTGAACTTGAAAGAATAAGAGGTGATATGGGTAGGTAGAGGTCTTGAAGAATTTGAAACAGCTGTGGGGAAAGGAACGAAGAGTTGATAAAACATATGGAGGAGGGATGCTGTCTACTTTCAGATTCCAATAACATTAGAGCATGTGGAGATTTAATGGCACCGCTTTATGTTACTGATGGTAGATTGATGTTCCTTTAGGAGTTTGAGTCTCTGGGGCCTTCGGAATATTAAAATGAAGGCAAAGAATATGACTCAAAGATTCTGTGATGCATTTTCCTATTACTGCTTGCTCTCAAACGTGACATGGTTTATATAGCTTATCAGCCTTCTTCCCAACACTATTTTTTATTAGCCCATCCAACTTTCCATCCACAACTGCCACTCCTTAATAAGTAGCAAACATATCAAGAGAGATACAGAGAGTATCACCCAATTTAGAGATCTTTGTCCTTGGATGTTTTTATATATGTGTGTATAGTTGAATTTGTGTGTGACCTTTGTTTTTCTCTTGTGAGCTACTTGCACCTGGAATAAGGGGCCTATCCATTAGCAATGGAGTGTGTTCACATGGATCCAAGCTCTCCAGGCAGGTTAACATTATGGACATTGTTCAGTCTGAAACAAGTCCTCCCCCTCTACCAGCACCCACATTGCAAATCTAGGATAAATTATAAATTTAAATACTGTATGTTAGAAAAGGTGAAGTCTACTTGGTTAACTATTTAACTCTGTGATTGAAAGGTAACAAGAATGTACTGACTACTGACACTATACATGAATGAGGAACTCAATATTAGGAGTGTGTAAATATAACATCCAGGAGAGCAAATAAAAGAGCAATATGGCATAGGAGGGTTTGAAATATCAGCAGACTTCTTGTCTCCATCCCTTAGGATGGGGAACCAGGACAAACCTTTCCAGTTCTGATTATGCATTTCCTTTTTGAGATTTTCACAAAGATATTGTTTTGAGATTCTCCCCTCAGCAGTACATGGGAGTTTTGATGAGGAAGTGGAAAAAGTATGTAGCAGAATTAAACCAGTTTTGTTTGTTTTGCAAATTAGTGTTATTGTAGCGCTTCAGAGAGTTAAAGGTTTGGGCATAAAGAGGCTGAAGTGATGGAACTGGTCACCTAGGCTCAAATGGAATGGAACTCAAGACAGGGTATGAGACTTAGAGAAATGGGTGATAATGAAAGACAAAAGCATTTGGGTTCTCTTTGAGTTTGAGGAATAGGTATAGCAGGAGTAAGGGAGAGCTGGAATGATGGAAATTACTGGTAAACTGCTTAGGATGTAAGAAATGGTTTGGTTTTGCTTTGTTTGGTGATGACAAAATATAGATTATGACTGTGGGTGGGTACACTGAAGCTGAATGGAGGGGTTAAAAAACATTGAAAAACCTTTCTGATTTTCAGATAAGTTGTCTATACTTGCTATCATTGTTTATGATGAAGATAAGATTTTTGATGGAGATAAAGTCTACCAGTCAGGTAGCAAAGACTTTGAAGTTTATGCAAGAGTGATAGGGAATTGGACTTCCAGTTTAGATGGTGGCATAGGTAAACATGGCTCACGTCCTTACACAATCACATCAAAATTACAACTAAACTGAAGAACAACCATCAATCAGAACCATCAAAAATCGAGTTGAGTGGAAGTCCGACAACTATGGAATTAAAGAAACCATATCCATCCAGAATGGTAGGAGAGGCAGAGATGTAGAGACGCTGAATGGGCTGGTCCCACACCCACATGTGGTAGATAAAAATTCAGGAGGGATATCTTGGGAGCAAGGAATCCCAGCCCCAAACCAGGCCCTCCATCCCACGGTTCCAGTGCCAGGAAGGCAAGGCCTCATAACTTCTGGATGCAAAAACCAGTGGGGATTGAGTTGGTGGAAGAAACTTCTGGAGTTCCAAATACTTCCTCTTAAAGAACCCACACACAGACTTACTCAGACTTACTCCCTCTGAGCTCCAGCACTGGGGTGGCAGCTTGAAAGTACCAGTGGCATATGGGGAGGAACTGAAGTGACTGGCAGTCTGACATCAAGGCAATAGCTGAGGGACAGGTTTCTCTGAGACAGAAAGGCAGGCAGGGGCCATTATTCCTTTTCTGAACCCTCCGCCAACAGAGTCACAGAGCCAGCATTCAGGAGCCATATCTGAGACTCCATCAACCTGGCTAACATTGTTTTCCCTGCCCTGGAGATTCCCCTGAGGCTCCACCCCACCCAACTTATGGGCCCACCCAAGCTGATAACTGTGGCTTTTCCATACAAATGACTGATTGTGGCTCATGCTATAGAATTTCCTAAATTCTCTCAAACAAGCAACAGCCAGCCTCAGTGAGCTTCCAGCCCCCATACCTCTTGCTAAGTGGCCCCAAGCCTGGCACTAGGAGCAGCCAGTCTAGGTTCACAGCTTGGCATTGCTTGGGAACCTCCAAACCCAACACAAGTAGTAGCCATCTGCAGATTGGCTACTCTGTAGCTCATGCAGGGTGACCCCCAGCAGAACACAGGTGAGGGTTGACAATGGTCTGCACCACTCAGGAAACCCCAAGCCTGTGCACCCAGTGGACAGCTACAGACCATGTCAGAGCACCACTCCCTCCCCTCACTGAAGAGCTGATCCTCCACAGAGCGCAGAGGCTGGTGGTCAGTGGTCACAGCCAGCCATTCCTCGCAGCTGACTGGTCCATGTAAATCCCTCCCATTGACCAACCAAGAGCAATCAAGGCTCAATGACATGAGGAGGGCACACCTTGAGTACCCAGCTTGGGTGATATAGGGGAGGCTGTGCCACTGGACCCTGCAGGACACCTAGGACACCTACTACATTAGGCCACACTACCAAGACAGGGAGTCTTAGAAGCTCTACGTAATATGTAGAAACAAATACAGGGAGGTTGCCAAAATGAGGAGACATAAGCATGGCCCAAATGAAAGAACAGATCAAAACTCCAGGAAAAGAACTGAACGAAATGGAGATAAGCAATCTATCAGATGCAGAGTCAAAACACTGATTATAAGGATGCTCAAGGAAGTTAGTGAGGGCCTCAAAAGCATAAAAAAGATCCAGTCAGAAATAAAGGATATACTAATTGAAATAAAGAAAATTTTTAAAAATCAAAAAAAATAAGGACACTGTAAGGAGCCTCTGGGACAACTTCAAGTGTTCCAACAATCACATGATGATGGGGTGCCAGAAGTAGAAGATAAAGAGCAAGAAGTTGGAAATCTATTTTTAAAATAATGAAGTAAATCTTCCCTAATTTTGTGAAGAAAATAGACATGCAAGTCCAGGAAGTAGAGAGTCCCAAACAAGATGGATGCAAAGAGGCCCACTCCAAGACAAATCATGATTAAAAAGCCAAAGGTTAAAGATAGAGAATCTTAAAAGCAGCATGAGAAAAGCAGTTAGTTACCTACAGAAGAGTTCCCATAAGACTGTCAGCTGATTGCTCAAACGAAGTTTTGCTGAAAGGGATTGGCAAGAAATATTCAAAGTCATGAAAAGCAGGGACCTACAGCCAAGATTGCTATACCCAGCAAAGCTATCACTTAGAATCAAAGGGTAGATAAAGAGCTTCCCAGACAAGAAAAAACTAAAGGAGTTCATCATCACCAAACCATTATACGAAATGTTAAAATGACTTATTTAAGAAAAAGATCAAAAGCAGGAACAATAAAATGGCAAAATATCTATCTATCTATCTATCTATCTATCTATCTATCTATCTATCTATCAACAATTGAATCTAAAAAACAAACTAAGCAAATAAGAACAGAAACAGAATCATGGATATGGAGAGGATTTGCCAGACCGGAGGGTGTTGTGGAGAAATGGTTGAAGAGGTGAGGGGATTAAGAAGTACAAATTGATAGTTACAGAATAGCCATGGGGGTGTACAGTACAGTATAGGAAATAGAGTAGCCAGAGAACTTATACTCATGATCCATGGACATGAACAATGGTAGGGGGATTGCCTCAGGGAGTGGGGGGTGCTGGGTGCCTGGGGGAAAAGGAGGAAAATTGGGACAGCTGTAATAGAATAATCAATAAAATATAATTTAAAAAAAGAATGATAGGGAGTGGTTAATGGAAGAGTGAGAAAGAAAAGTTAAGAATTAGTGTAGTCAAATATAGCAAGATAAATGGTTGAGAAATGAGTTTGTGGGCAGTGGAGGACAGGAACCCAGACTCTGGACCATGAGGTACATATAGGGCATCTGAGAATTGGGTTTCTCCAGGGTGAGCTTTAGGAAAAGCAGTAAAATCTCTTGAAGCTCGAGTTTAAAACAATAAGTAGATATAGGGGACTCTGTGAAGAGGTTTAGGATTGAGTTTGGTTCTCTCTCCCCCTCTCTCCCTCTCTTTTTGTCATTAAAAAAAAAAGCCAAAGTCATTGGGGAAGCTGTATGGACAGATGATATAGAGCAATTTGAACCAGGGTAAAGGAAGTATTGATTAGAAATGAATTCAGAGTCCAGAAGATTATTGGTAATGGGTCAGGCATCTTCATTTCCATATGTCATGTGCAAGTCTTCTCAGATTAAATGAAAACCCAAGTATCTATCATCCAACTTCAACAATTATCAACACATGGCCAATACTGCTTATCCATAACTCTTAACTTCCCACCCCCATTTATTGAAAGCAAATCCAAAGCATTTTCATGATTCATTAATCACTTTTTCACCACTCAATTCTTTCTCTCTCTCACTTTCCTTACCCAATCCCATCACCTTCCCCACCCTTCTTTTTATTTTCAATTTCAGCACTGCAGCTTTGATGGCCAACTCTGCCAGGATTCAGATCTTTAAAGGACAGCTCTACACAATGACCAGCTTGGAGGGATCAGCAAGGCCAACAGTGTTTCACACTCTTTGTCTCTGCACAGATGACTTCATAATGGAGGCTGCTGAGGCCAGGGTATCCATGAGAGTCATTTTCCTGCTCCTCTGGCTTTGGGTGTCTCTGTCCCCTTCTGACCTCTCCCAGGCTAGGCTCTCCAGCTGCCTAGAAGTGGTGGTCCCCTTAAAGTTGACCAGCAAGGGCGGAGGTACACAGGCTCCAGGCTGGCTGTCCTATATCATTCAGTTCGGGGGCCAGAGACATGTTATCCACATGAGGGTCAAGAAGCTCTTGGTTTCCAAACACCTACCGGTGTTCACCTACTCAGACCAGAATGCCCTCCAGGAGGATCAGCCTTTTGTTCCTGATGACTGCTACTATCATGGTTACGTGCAGGGGGTCCCCAAGTCCTTGGTTGCCCTCAGTACCTGTTCTGGAGGCTTTCGAGGAATGCTCCAGATAAATGAACTTGCTTATGAAATCGAGCCCAGCAGGCACTCTACCACATTTGAACACCTGGTTTATAAGATAAAAATTAATGAGACACAATCCCCGCCTATTAGATGTGGCTTAACAAAGAAGGAAATAGCACACCAACAACTGGGATTTGAAAAGGTACAGAAAACAACTCTGAAACAAATTTCTACTGATAACTGGTGGACCCATTCATGGTTTCTGGAGCTGGTTGTGGTGGTAGATCAAAATTTCTTCATTTACTCCCAAAGCAACTTCTCAAAGGTGCAGGAGGATGTATTTCTTGTTATCAACATAGTGGACTCCATTTACCAGCAGTTGGGTACTTACGTGATTTTGATTGGGATTGAGATTTGGAATCATGAAAATGTTTTCCCAATGATAAGCATAGAACAGGTTCTGGAGGATTTTGCTCAGTGGAAGCGAATCAGTCTTTCATCACTACAGTATGATGCTGCACATATTTTCATTAAAAATCCACTTATAAGTACACTTGGTATAGCCTATGTTGCAGGAATATGTCGTCCTCCTATTGACTGTGGAGTTAATAATTTCCAAGGAGACCCCTGGTCTCTTTTTGCACTCACTGTGGCCCATGAGTTAGGCCATACTTTGGGTATGCTGCATGATGAAGAATTCTGTTTGTGTGGGCAAAGTGGTTGCATTATGAATGCTATCAGAGTGCCCGCAGAGAGATTCACCAACTGTAGCTATGCAGATTTTACAAAGACCACTTTAAACCAGGGATCATGTCTGCACAGTCCTCCAAGTCCACAGGAAGTCCTTATGCTGAAGCGCTGTGGGAACAATGTGGTTGAAGGAGAAGAGGAGTGTGACTGTGGATCTATAAAGCAGTGTGAGCAAGATCCCTGTTGTATGTTGAACTGCACTCTGAGGACCGGTGCTGCTTGTGCTTCTGGGCTTTGTTGTAAAGACTGCAAGTTCATACCATCAGGGGAAGTCTGTAGACATCAGGTCAATGAATGTGACCTTCCAGAGTGGTGCAATGGGACATCCCATCAGTGCCCAGAAGACGGATATGTGCAGGATGGGGTTCCCTGTAGTGACAACGCCTACTGCTATCAAAAGAGATGTAATAGCCATGACAAACAGTGCAGGGAGATTTTTGGTGAAGGTGCAAAGAGTGCATCTCAGAATTGCTATGAAGAAATCAACTCCCAGGGAAACCGTTTTGGCCACTGTGGTCTAAATGGGACGGCATACCTAAAATGTAATACCTCAGATATCTTTTGTGGGAGAGTGCAGTGTGAGAATGTGGGAGACATTCCCCATTTAAGAGATCACTCTGCTTTGCAGCACACTCACATCAATGGTGTGACCTGCTGGGGTACAGGTTATCATTTAGGGATGGACACATCTGATGTTGGTGAAGTGAAAGATGGTACCATGTGTGGTTCAAGAAAGATCTGCATACACAAGAAGTGTATCAGTCTCTCTCTCCTGTCACAAGTCTGCCTGCCTGAGACTTGCAACATGAAGGGAACCTGCAATAATAAACATCACTGCCACTGTGGCTACGGGTGGTCCCCACCCTACTGCCTATATAGAGGCTATGGAGGTAGTGTTGACAGTGGCCCAGCAGCTGCCAGAAAAGGAGTTTACTTTCCACTAGTTATGATTCTTAGTTTGTCTGTTTTGCTTCTACTGTTGGCTACTCTACTTATGTACCTGCAAAAACACTGTGGTCCTAAGGAGACCAACGCTCACACTTCAGATTAAGAATATGCCTCTAATTTAATATCCTATGCATCATAACATTTTATTTTATTGGAGGTAGAAATGTTACATGCTTGAAACTGTGCACATTTCTGACCGTCTACAGAGAAATGAAAAGACCTTACTTTTTGTCAGTATTAGAAACATTGCCATCAAGACAAGGTAATTTCTAACATTGTCCTAGCTACTGGTCATTGTGTAAGCAGCAAATAAAGCTCCAGTTTCCCTCTGAATTGGTCCTCTTTGGGTTTCCTGAGTGCACATATGATTCACAGGAAAGCCAGGAGACAGACATCTAAAGACCCATGGGTGAATCTTGCCTCTCCATTTATTCCCAAAGTAATTTCTCAAAGGTGCAAAGGATACATTTCTTGTTGTCCACATAGTAGATACCATTTATCAGCAGCTGAGTACTTATGTGATTTTGATTGGGACTGGAATTTGAAATTATGGAAATATTTTCCCAATGATAAGCATAGAACAAGTCAAGACTGCAAGTTCATGCCATCAGTGAACTCTGTAGACATCAGGTTGATGAATGTCCAGAGTGGTGCAATGGGACATCCCATCAGCACCCAGAAGATGGATATGTTCAAGATGGGGTTCCCTGTAGTGACAATGCCCACTGCTATTAAAAGAGATGTAATAAAGTTGGGGAAATTACTTAAATTTTCTAACATTCTCCTCCAAATTCTGAAAAGGAGGATGGTAATATTGCTTGTCCCACACAAACCCTTGGGTTTATTTGGTAACCAAAACTGAGAAATTCTTGTTAAAGTATAAACAAATTGTTGTTTGTTTGATAAAAATTCCTGGCCCTGTTCCCTCTGTGTTTTCTGGCCAAATTTATCTACTCTTAATCTTTGTTTTAATTTGGTGGTTTGGGTATCCTCTTGGAGTATTTTATTTGAATACCAGAATATACTCTCTGTGAGAGCAGGGTTGTTTTTATCTGTTTTGCACACTGTTTTATCTCAGTACATAGAACAGTGTATAATAAACAATAAATGTCTGAAAAATAATTACTATAAATGGATTATTAACTGTATGAAATTAATTAGGAAACGTAAAAATAAACATCCCGTTTTTAACCACTGAGCTCCTGCTCAAAATTGGACATTGAGTATTTAAAATAGTGTGTATTTATAATGCTCCCTTTGGTTCTTATCCTTTTCCATTCTCTTTGTCCCCAATTTGTCTTCTACTCAGCCTATTCTCAGTGTTTTTGGAAATCCTGTCTCTTAAAAAATTATATATATATATATAAAATCAGGTACCCTCTGTATATGGTCCAGATAACTTCTAAATGACACTCTTTGTAAACTGAATCAATCTTTTTGATATCATTCTCCATTATGTTTTGCATACTTTACATCCTCTGGCTATTATCTGTTTTGAATATCCTTGTCTGTATCATGTCTGTACCTCTGTATATGTAATTCTCATTCCCCAAATTCTGCTTACCACTCTCCTCCCTATTCATGCCCTGGAAAACTCCAATTTTTCTCTCAATAGAGGTTAAACACCATACCTTTGGAAAGCCATTTCCTTGTGAAATGTTATGCATTGTACTTGTGTGCCTCTGTCACTCTGTGGTCATCCCTGATGCACTCTAGAAATAGATGAGGAGAAAGTCTAATGAGGTACCAGCCGGGGATAGCGAGAAGAAAAAGACCCCTAGGGGAACCACAGAAACAGGGAAGCATGGGCCAATACAACCTGATTAAACTTGGAGAAAGATCCAAGTGTTTTAAGCATATAGGTCCATCGGGAGACAAAAGGCAGCTGTTTCAATTCACTGATTATCTTTTGAAGTTGTTTTTTTGTAAAAAAGAAAAAAGTTAAATTTGATTATAGTCAAATTTATCAATCTAATATTATTTTATATTTATTGAGTTTTATATTTTTATATTTCTTATAATTTTGTAGAATTAACTTCCTATTACAAACCATCTTGTTTGGGTTCCCCAAAAAGAAGATGCTGAGCCCAGGATTTAGGTGGGGTTAATTTATTTGGAAGCACATAAAAACATTATATTAATGAGCAAGTTTTCACTGTGGGCTACAGGGGCTCTCTCCTGTAGATTCAATGAGAAATCTCATGAAATACAACTCGGAATTTCCCTCCACAGTGCAGGAGAAAGCTGTTAGAAACAGAAGGGAGGTACAACACTTAAGGTGGGAAACTGTCAGAGAATGGACATTGTCTACCAGAGCTGCCGGTAAACTCAGGTGGGCTAAGGGGATGTAGGGTGGACTGTTAGCATCTGCTGTATCCAGGTTCCCTAGAAAACCGATGCTAAGGCAAGAATTAAATGCAAACGCACCTTCTACTGTGCACTGGTGACAATTCCTATACATACTAATGCCTTTCTACTTTACAAGAGTGTGCTTGGCTCATTCACAGAGCAGGCTGGGTGTAAGAGAAAGTTAATACATCTGGAAGCAACTGTTAACCAATGAGAGATGTTTTGTGAATACATCTCACAGCTTCCCCAGTCCTCATGGGACAACTGTGAGGTATCTGATGGTGCCTCTCAGGCACACCACAGTACAATTGTTTCCTGGTTGCTCGCAGGGTCACTCACCCATTAATGTATGCTTGAAATACTTTTAACCCTTTCCTGACTCAGTTTCCCACTGCTTCACAGTGAACTCACATCTTAAGATTATATCCCATATAAACTGCTCACACTTTAAAATCCTTACCTCAGGGCCTCAGGATCAGGGACAGTTGGTACCAGAAGTGTACTTTAAAAGGAAGATCCATAGGATATGAGATTCTAGGACTGAATTTGTCAGAAGGCCACTAGGACTCAGTTGCCACCAGTGGATTTGTGACAACTGGTGTGCTGCAGAAACTTCCCTTGTGGTGTGTTAAGATGAGGTACAGATGGAAGTGGTGCCCTGACATATAATAGATCTCATGTTAGAATTAAAAATATGAGAATTACAAAGTTAACTGGTGAAGAAGCCATGAAGAAAGAAAATGACAGACACAGGTCAAATAACTCAGGCATGGTGTGAAAGTCCTAAAACTTCTATCACAGTGTATGAAGAGAATCTCATCTGGTGTTGAAAAGAACACCCAAGATTTGCCATAAATATGGAGATTTACAAAGATTACTGAATTTACAGCTCTGGTACATTTCCTATGTAAAAATCAGAAGTTCTATCAGGGAAGAAATGCTATCCTGAGATTTTGAATGGATACATTTGAAAATTTGAATCCTGAGATTCTCATGAACACCCTGTGCCAGCCATACTCACTCCTTCCCCTTTACTAGAAGAGAGCAGCCTCTCACTGCCTGAAGGTCATGTTCCACCAAAGATTTTGCCTATCTTAAGATCTGTTCTTAACTTTCCTTCATTGTATCTAGACCAATAACTGGGGTCAGTACAGTTCTTATTATGAGAGGAACTGGATTATTGACCTAGAGAGCTTTGGGAGCTAACGACTATAAGCCATCAGGAACCAGGGATATATAGGAATAGATCCTGAGGATGTTGCTTTGGGAGAAACAGAATAGTATAAGATTATAGAAGGGAAAGATTTGGGGGGTGGGGAGAGGTCAGGATATAACATTATTGCAAAGATAAGCGTAGGGCTCACTCTAACATGCTGCTGGAATTACTGAATCTTTGAGGCTTGGAAATGTTGGGGGACTGCAATAATCGAGGCGGAGATGCTAACATTACCTTGGCAGAGAAGTGAATTCGGGGGTCAGAATATTCAGGGAAGAAGACAGGATTTCTTTCAAAAGGCCAGAGAAACCACCACCGACCCTGTTTCTCTGTAGGTCCTAGAGGAATGTTTTCACTCAAGCAGTAAAAAAAATGCACAAATCAGTCATCATTGGGACCTCAACAGTAGATGTCTCAGTAGGCCAGGCTCAATGACAAGACAGGTTGCTACAGAACTGGGCTTCCTAGTGTCAGCGAAAGTGATAAGATTCCAAAGTGCTAGCCAAAAGTGGTAGCCCTTAACTATTAGAAACAAGGTAGGTATAATTACCATAGTGGGCAATAAGACTAGAATGACAAACTGGGCTCTGACCTAAGTAGATCAGAAGCCATGTCTAATAGATTTTGTTCTCCCAGGGGTGATATGGGAGAGCAGGCAATGAGGGCATTTATTGTCTCACACAACCAAGAAAGATCAAAAGCCAGTGATCAACAGACTGATGCTAACTTCTGCAAATGAGCATCTATTGTCCAGTTTTCAAATCCTGAATCAGATCAATCATTGACTCATAAACAACTGAAGGAAAAAACAGGTACCTTTCAGGAAGCACCCTGAGGTGTTGCCACAAATATATGAAATAAATATTCCCCTAACTTGTTTCCCCAACAGGACCTTATTTCCCAAAGGGAATTTTCCCTCAAATGGATACACATGTATCAGAGTAACTATACAATGGGGCAAGGGGGAGTTCTTAGGTCTTTTGAAGACTATCAAATGCAAGGTCTGACCTGACAGAGATACCGCAGTATCCAAAATGCTTCATGAAGGAGACCACATTAATAAATAAAATCCTGACCCAAGGGCATCTCCCAGTGGGTCCAGTAAGTCCATGAACCCACTCTGTGGTAATTTCCCTGGCTCTTGAGTAAATAAATTCAGAAGATGATGGGTTCCTCATAATGGTCCTTTGACCTGTGAAGTAAGAGTTATGGTAGCAAAGACCAGGTGAGAAGCCCTAAAAGTTTCCTCCATGCCCACTTATTTCCATAGTAAAAAAGAAACACATATAGTAAATGAAACAGTAGAGATTATTGTCACCACTTAATGGTTGCAGGGTGGTGTTCCACATCATAGCCCCATTTGATTCAATAGTATTTCTGCAGCAAAGATCAAATGGGTCTTTGTGAATGATGGTAAATTATCATAAACTTACACAGTAGAAGCCCCAGTTGTGGATACAGTACTGGGCATAGTAACTACACTAGAAGAGATCATCAAGACAACATAATGATCCTAACTGTACAGGTACATAGGCATATAGAAAACTGAAATTGAGAAAATGCAAATTGTCAGTATCGGGAAGGAAGGAATAAGGAGACACAATCAGAATTTGTATAAATATAAAAAGGAAAATGAAAAGGCATTATGAACAGCTTCATGTCAATAAATTAGAGAAAAAATAAGAGGAGAAATGCATGGAAAAACATAATTCACCAAAACTGACACAAGAAAAATACTGAATAGATTTACCTCTATTAAAGAGATTAAATCTGAAATCATAGATTCATGAAGGATTTCAACAGTTAATTCTTCCAAATATTTCTGAGAAAACAAAGTACTGGATTGTCAGGAAACAGAGGTCTTACTCTCATTAAACTTTATAACTAAAAGGAAATAATCATATGGAACAGGTAGTGTAGGTGAGGTCCAGAACCACCAATACCTACATTTCAAATATAACAAGGGTATGAAGGCCTTGCCGTTACAGCCCAAGGCAAGAAAAATCTAACAAGGTTTGTTCAGGCCTATAAGGTAATTCAGCTTCTCTGTCTACAAAACTGGCTTCATTGCAGAACACTTCTTTTCCAGGTGTTTATCCCTAGTAAATATCTTGCACCCTAAACTCCAATTTGGTGTCTGCTTCTGGAGAACTCCAACTATCACAATGAGGTAATTACTGAAAATACCTAGCAGCCCTAGGATCAGGGACACAAAGAAAAAAAGCTGAGCTTATCAGAGTGCTGCTGATTAAAGGAGATCCTCTGCAGAGCAGGGACCAAGATCCTTTAAGGAGGGCAAGTGACAAGCTATTGCTTATGCTTCAGGAACTCAGAGGAGGACCACGCTGTAACCCCAGAGCTGCAATTCAGATTCTCAGGGTGTCCGCAGCCAACTGGTTCTAGTACTTCTAAGCAAGAACAAGGGTGGTTCTCACAAAGCCAACAAAACTGGAACCCCAGATCAAACATGGCTACCAGGGTGAATGACCCCAGCCAAAATGATGATAAGTGTAACTTTGAGAGCACAGGAAAGTCAACTCCCTTCTCCCTCATCCTTTATTCCAGGCTACTTCTACTGACCCCTTTTGGCACAGTTACCTGGTAGATAGCTGGTAAAACAGAAATGAGGCATGAAGTAGCACATACCAGGCACTACATCTTACAGTACAAAGGTGGGAGAAAGTTTAGATCTGATAGACATTGGCTTTGAAGTATGTCTTTGCATCTCCTTTGCTCAGGGTATTTAAAGAGATGACTTCAGTGGAGCATTTGAGTTCTTGCTCCCCAGCATGTTGTCAACTTGACTCAAATAAAATCTTATAAAAATTATCTTTTTTAAAAAAGAGATAACTTCCAGAAAAAATGAACTTTTAATATTGCTTGAAACACCCAAGAGGAAGTAAGAACATGCTAGGGCTTCTTTGGTATGATATGCTCCAGACAGGAGAGATCCTTACATTTTTCTTTAAACAGTAGACATGTTTCTCTAATTAAAACTAGAGACTTTGGAGGAGATCCAAGATAGTGGAGGAGTAAGTGGAAGCTATACTAACCTCCTCCCAGGGCTAAACTGGAATTACAACTAAATTGTAGAGAAATCTTCCTGAATAGCCAGCTGAACACTAGCTGGAGAGAGGCCTTACAACCATGGAGACACAGAAGAAACCACTTCACCACAACGTGACTAGTAGGGAGTGCAGAGATGCGACAGGGCTAGCTGGGCTCCCACGGGCAGGAGCAGAAGTGCTGGAGGGATATTTCAGTGACTGGCAGGTTCCCCCTGAGAAGTGTGCGGTCTAAACCCCAGGCTGGGCTCCCCAGCCTACAGCACCAGAAGCAGAAATGAACCCGGACAACACCCAACTGTGAAAAGCAGTGGGGCTTCTGTCTGCCAGGGAGAGATGGCTGGAAACACTGAGAGCCTCTTAAAGGACCAACACAAAATTTCATTTGCAGCCACCTACTCTGGGCTCCAGCAGAATGAGGGAAGAGTGGGCTTAGAGACACTTTAGGAGAGTCTGGGGTTGGTGGCTCTGTGGAGAAAATCCCTGCGCCAAGTCATTCCCCATACTGCAGGAGGCTCTCCCTCAGGCAGAGCACTCCTCCCTGAATGGCATCAGCTTGAGGGGAAGCAGTAACCCTCTTGGCAGGAATTACCCTGCCCCACCCAGTGGCTGCTGATTACAACTTAAAACTATATTGCTGATTAGTTTAATGACTAAGGCAGAAAATAAAAACACGCAGCCAAAATGGGAAGAGTACAAAGAAACAGACCCCAAGAGAAAGAACAAGAGAATTCTCCAGAAGACCTAGGTGAAATGGAGGCAAGCGATTTATCAGAGAGCTTAATGGATTATAATGATATTCCACAACATGAAAAAAAGATATAGAAACAAAACAAAAAAGGCCAGTCAGAAATAAAGAATTCAGTATCTGAATAAATAATACACTGGAAGGAATAAACAGTAGGTTAGATGAAGCAGAAGATAAGGTAGAAAAAAGCACTAAGGCAGAGTAGCAAAAGGAAAAAATAATTTTAAAAAATGAGCCTAGCTTAAGAAACATTTTGGATAATACTAAGCCTAACAAAATTTGCATCACGGGAATGTCAAAAGAAGAAGAGAGTTAGCAAGGGATTGAGAACCTATTGGAAGAAATAATGACTGAAAACTTCCCTAACCTGGTGAAGGAAAAAGACACACAAGTCCCAGAAGCTCAGAGAGCCCCAAACAAGTTGGACCCAAGGAAGCCTACACTGAGACACACCATAATTAAAATGACAAGGCTTAAAGACAAGGAGAGAACCCTAAAAGCAACAAGAGAAGAGCAGGTAATTACCTATAAGGGAGCACCAATTAGACTGGCATCTGATTACTCAACAGAAACACTTCAGGCCAGAAGGGAGTGGCATGAAAAACAAGAACCTACAACCAAGGCTACTTTACCCAGCAAGGCTATTATTTAAAATCAAAAAAGAAATAAGCAGTGTCCCAGACAAGAAAAAGCTGAAGGAGCTTGTTAACACCAAATTAGTACTGCAACAAATGTTAAAGAGCTTGCTTGAAGAGTAAGAGTAAGAATAAGAACAAGAACAAGATCAAGAACAAGAACAAGAATAAGAATAATAAGAGAAAGGGAAAGAAAAAAACCAGAAGAAAATAGTCTAACAGTAAAATGACACTAAATACGTATCTATCAATAATCACCTCAAATGCAAATGGCTTAAATACTCCAACCAAAACACATAAGGTAGCTGAGTGGATAAGAAAACAAGACCCATATATATGCTGACCCATATATATCTCAGATTGAAAGATACATACAGACTAAAAGTAAACAGATGGAAAAAGATATTTCATGCAAATGGAAAGGGAAAAAAAGCTAGGGTAGCATACATATATCCAATAAAATAAACTTTAAAATCCAGGTTATAGTAAGAGACAAAGAAGGACACTATGTAATAATAAATGGAACAATCCCACAAGAGGATATAACGCTAGCAAACATTTACTCACCCAACATAAGAGCACCTAAATATATGAAGCAAATCTTGATTGTCATAAAAAGAAAGATCGACAGAAATACAGTCATAGTTGGGGATTTTAACACCCCATTGGCTTCGATAGATCTTCCGGACAGAAAATCAACAAGGAGACAGTGGCCTTAAATCACACACTAGATCACATGGATTTAATTGATATCTTCAGAGCATTTCACCCCAAAGCAGTAGAATATACTACTGCTTTGAAAAAGTATGAAAAAGATCATACTTTTCAAGTGCACATGGAATGTTTTCTAGGGTAGACTACATGCTAGGACACAAAAAAAGTCTCCATAAATTTAAGAAGATTTAAATTATATCAAGCATCTTCTCTGACCACAATGCTATGAAACTAGAAATCAATCACAAGAACAATGAAAAACACACAAAGACATGGAAGCTAAATAACATTATTAAACAATGAATGGGTCAACAACAAGATCAAGGAAGAAATCAAAATGAAACAAATGAAAATGAGGACACAACAATCAAAAATCTGTGGGACACTGGGAAAGCAATCCTAAGAGGGAAATTATAGGCCTATCTCAAAAAGAAAAAAAAAAAAAGGAAAAGGAAAAGCTCAAATGAGTAGTCTAACTTTGCTCTTAAAGGAACTTGAAAAGGAACAAACAAAGCCCAAGTGAGTAGAAGGAAGGAAATAATAAAGATCAGAGCAGAAATAAATGAAATACAGTCTAAAAAAATGATACAAAAGATCAATGAATCCAAGAGCTTGTTCTTTGAAAAGATAAATAAGATTGACAAACCTTTAACCAGATTCATCAAGAAAATAAAGGACTCAAATAAATAAAATCATAAATGAAAGATGAGAAATAATAACTGACACCAAAGAAATACAAAGGATTGTAAGAAAATATTATAAACAACTATATGCCAACAAACTGGACAAATGGATAAATTCCTAGAAACATACAGTCTCCCAAAACTAAATCAGGAAGAATCAGAGAACATGAATAGACAGATTACACCTAGTGAAATTGAAGCAGTAATCAAAAAACTCCCAACTAATGAAAGCCCAGAACCAGGTAGGTGCATAGGTGAATTCTACCAAACATTCCAAGAACTAACATCTCTCCTTCTTGAACTATTTCATAAAATTCAAAAGGAGGGAAGTCTCCCAAACTCATTTTATGAGGCCAGTATTATCCTAATTCCAAAATCAGATAAAGACAGTGCAAAGAAAGAAAATTATAGGCCAATATCCCTGATGAACATAGATGCTAAAATCTTCAACAAAATATTAGCTAACCCAACACAGCAATGCATAAAAAAGATCATACACCATGATCAAGTGGGATTTATTCTGGGAATGCAAGGTTGAAAGAACATCTGCAAATCAGTAAATGTGATTCACCACATAAACAAAGTGAAGGATAAAAACCACATGATCATATCACTAGATGTAGAAAAAGCTTTTGATAAAATCCAGCACCCTTTTATTATAAAAACTCAGCAAAGTTGGAGGGAACATACCTAAACATAATAAAAGCCAAAAACAATGACAAACCCACTGCTAGCATCATACTCAACAGGCATAAAGTTCAAACATTCCCCTTATTATCAGGAACAAGACAGGGATGTCTGCTTTCACCTCTCTTATTCAGTGTAGTACTGGAAGTACTAGCCACAGCAATCAGACAAGAATAAAAGGCATCCAAGTTGGAAAGGAAGAAGTAAAACTGTCATTCTTTGCAGATGACATGATACTGTACACAGAGAACTTCAAAGATTCCACCAAGAAACTACTACAACTGATAAATGAATTCAGCAAAGTAGCAGGATAAAAAATTAACATCCAGAAATCAGTTGCACTTTTATATGCCAATAATGAACTAACAAAAAAAATTAAGAAAACAATCCCATTTGCAACTGCTACAAAAAGAATAAAATACCTAGGATGTAAAGGACCTGTACTCAGAAAATTATAAGACAATGAAGAAGAAATTGAAGAGGATACAAGTAAGTGGAAGCACATACTGTGTTCATGGATAGGAAGAGTTAACATCACTAAAATACCCATACTACCCAAAGTTACCCATAGTTTCAATGAAATTCCTATCAAGATTCTAATGATATATTTCACAGAGCTATAACAAACATTTCAAAAATGTCTATGGAACCACAAAAGGCCCCACATAGCAACAGCAATCCTGAGAAAGAAGAACAAAGATAGAGAAATCACACTATCTCATATGAAACTATATTCTAATGCCATAGTAATCAAAACAACATGGTAATGGCATAAAAACAGACACACAGATCAATGGAACAGAACAGGGAGCCCAGAAATAAGCCCACACCTTTGTAGTTAATTAATATTCAACAAAGGAAGCAAGCACATACAATGGGCTACAGATAGTTTCTTCAATAAATGGTGTTGGGGAAATTGGACAGATGCGTGCAGAAAAATGAAACTAGACCAGCTTGTTACACCACAAACAAGAATAAATTTGAAATGGATTATAAGCTTAAGTATTAGACCCAAAACCATAAAAATCATAGAAGGAAACATAGGCCACAAAATCTTGGACATTGCTCATAGCAATATTTTATCAGATATATCTCCCCAGGCAAGGGAAATAAAAGAAAAAATAAACAAATGGGACTACATCAAACTGAAAAGTTTTTGCACAGCAAAGAAAATCATCAACATAATAAAAAGACACCCCACAGAATGACAGAACATATTTGCTGATACATCTGGTAAGGGGTTAATAATCAAAATGTATAAAGAAGTTACAAAACTCAACACCATAAAAACAAACAACCCAATTAAAAAATGGGCAAAGGACCTGAATAGACACTTCTCCGAAGAGGACATACAGGTGGCCAATAGACATATGAAAATATGCTTGACGTCACTAATCATCAGAGAAATGCAAATTAAAACCACAATGAGGTATCATCTCACACCTGTCAGAATGGATATCATCAATAAATCAACAAACAACAAGTGCTGGTGAGGATGTGGAGAAAGGGGAGCCCTTTTGCACTGTTGGTAAGAATGCAGACTGGTGCAGCCACTGTGGAAAGCAGTATGTAGATGCCTCAAAAAATTAAAAATAGATCTGCCTTTTGACCCAGTGATCCCACTTCTGGGAGTATACCCAAAAGATCCGAAAACACTAATTTGAAAGAACATAAGCAACACTAGGTTCATTGCAGCATTATTTACAATAGCCAAGATATGGAAGCAGCCCAAGTGTCCATCAGTAGATGAGTGGATAAAGCAACTCTGGGACATTTACACAATGGAATTCTACTTGGTCGTAAAAAGGAAGAAAATTTTACCCTTTGTGACAGTATAGATCAACCTAGAGAACATTATGCTAAGTGAGATAAGCCAGTCAGAGAAAGACAAATACCATATGAGGATTACACTCATATGTGGAATCTAATGAACAAAGTGAACTAACAAGGAAAATGGGGACAGACTCATAGATGGAGAGCAGGATGACAGCTAGTTGGGGTGGGAGGTGAGGGGGTAGAGGGACTGAACAAAAAGGAAAAAAATGACTCCTGGACATGGACAACAGTGTGGTGATTGCTGGGTCAAGGGAGGGTATAAGAGGACTAAATGGTAATGGAAAATAATACAATAAAGATTACATTAAAAAAAACAACTAAAGACTTTTTTAATGAAGCAGGAGCCTTAGTGTTTCTCTTCTTCCTGAGCTAGCTCTTCCTCCTTTAGCTCTTCTTCCTTTTTTCTTTTATGTGTCTTATGAAGCACATGGAAGCAATATAAAAATAAAACAATCAAAGGAATAAGCCATAATGAGGACAGGTAACCCAACTTTGCTATGGTCCTTGGCTCTTAGGAGGTGGGCCACTGTCATTACCACCTCTGTTGCCCTTGTGCTTGGCATAGAAAGTTGCCCACCCATGGTTGCAGTGGCAGTGCTGTTTATAATTGCAGACCCCCTTCACATGGCAGATCTCAGGCTGACGGTCTTGTGGCAGATGAACCAAACTGACACTCTTCTGGTGGATGCATATCTCTTCTGGAGCACACACGATCCCATCTTTCACTTGACTAATATCAGGTATGGACATCCCTAAATGATAATCAGTGCCCCAGCAAGTGGTGTCACTGAACTGAAGCGGAAGTGCTGTAGTATGTTTTATCAGATTAGGAATTACTGACACATTCTCATACTGAACCCCCTTCCCACAAAAGATATCTGAGGTATTACATTTTAGGTATGCTGTCCCATTTAGACCACAGTGGCCAAAACGGTTTCCCTGGGAGTTGATTTCTTCATAGCAATTCTGAGATGCACTCTTTGCACCTTCACCAAAAATCTCCCTGCACTGTTTGTCATGGCTATTACATCTCTTTTGATAGCAGTAGGCGTTGTCACTACAGGGAACCCCATCCTGCACATATCCGTCTTCTGGGCACTGATGGGATGTCCCATTGCACCACTCTGGAAGGTCACATTCATTGACCTGATGTCTACAGACTTCCCCTGATGGCACGAACTTGCAGTCTTTGGAGAAAACTCCAAAAGCACAAGCAGCTCCAGGCTTCGGAGTAAGTAAAGGTATCAAGTAAAGGTCCATGCGCACTACCAGCTCATGAAATCGCAGGTGAGTCCCCCAGTCCACATAAGAATTTTCGTCACAGTGGAATTACACAACTCTCACATCCAATTGGTGTGCTATTTCTCTTCTGTTAAGCTGCATCTCATAGGTGGGAACTGTATATCACTGTCTTATACACCAGGTGTTTAAATGTGGCAGAAAACCTAATGAGCTTGATTTCATAAGCAAGCTCATTTATCTGGAGCATTCCTCAAAAGCCTCCAGAACAGGTACTGGGGGCAACCAGGGATTTAGGGACCCCCTGCACACAACCATGACAGTAGCAGTCACCAGGAAAAAAAGGCTGCTCTTAGTGAAGGGCACGCTGGTCTGTGTAGGTGAACACCAGGTAGAATCTGGAAACTAAGAACTTCTTGACCCTCAGGTGGACAGTGTGTCTTTGGCCCTCAAACTGCAGGCTATCGGAGAGCCAGCCTGGAGTCTTAGCATCTCTGCCCCTGCTGGTCCCCTTCAAGGGGATCATGACTTCTCAGGAGAAGTGCTGGGATGGCCTTGCCTGAGAGTGGCCAGAAATGGACAGAGACACCCCAAAGCACAGCAGCAGGATAGTGACCTTGATGGGCACCGGGTCCTCACCCACTGCCACCACGCAGCCCTCGGTGCAGGGCAGAAGAGAGCAGGGCATGAGGCACTGCTGGTAGACTCCCTCCCTCTGAGCTGCTCAGGGCATAGGACTGGCCTTTACAGATCTGTGTCTTGGATGAGTTGGACCATCAGAGCTGCAGTGCTGAAAGTGAAAATACAAAGAGCTAAAAATGGGGTGGGCGGGGTAAGGAGGGCGGGAGAAAGAAGAAAGTGAGGTAAAAGCGATTCTTCAATTAGGAAGGCTTGAATCAATACAATGCCTGAGGCGGTTCTTATATACATGTAAGGGGCAGGGGTGGGGACACGGGTAGGTTCCCAGAAAAACGGATAAAGGAGATTCATCATAGCTGGATTATGGCTGAACCTGGGTGGTGGATACATAAAGATTCATAACACACTATTTTCTAAACATGTAAACTGTCATAAAATTTTCCATATTAAAAAACTGACATCTGACTCCAAAATTTCTCCTCCACACCAAAATCTACTGATACTCTGCTATCTTCCACAAGCATGTGGACAATCCATTCAAAACCCACCATTTTTGGTCCCTTTATTCAGTTTGTTTCATCTCCCCTTTCCTTCTGCAGGCATCTTACCTAGTCCCCATTCTGCCTGAAGTTAGCAATTGAAGTAAACCCTACTTTAGGGACTCACTAGTTTTGAGAGATACCCCCAATAAAGACAATTTTTTAAAATTTTATAATGCATTCGTATCTGCAGGAAAGACTGGACAAATGTCCAGGGAGCAACTATACTGATGGAGTCAGAGGAAGTGGGGTTGCTATTCTGGGGCGGGGCAAACAGCCCAACTGCTTCTAATCACAGCCTGGAGGCAGCAGCCGGCTCTCCATCCAGCCCAGCTGCATCATGTTCTCAGTCATAAGAGGCTCATCTTGGTTGTATAAATACAGATTCTATTCTATGTTTTACATGGCTGCTAAGTTAGCAGAATTCTCTAGAAAAAGCTGGACTGAGGAGTTTAAACCTATGGTCAGTTCATTTAAATGTTCGAAAGGCCACAGTTCGAGTGGACTTACATCATTCCTGTTGCAAACATAAATTTTAGCTCAGGCAAAAGCTAACTTTTCTGGTTCACTGACTTCCAGTTAAAAGTATCAATAATTTGCTTGATACTTAAAAGCACAGTTAAAACAAATCTGGAGACACACTTGAACACATACTGTGGCCTGGGTATTCTGGGTAAGAACACAAGTGGGATCGAGTTGTACGAAGCATGAGAAATACCCTCAGCATTATGATCTGAGGTATTCTCAGATATTCTATGTAGATCTCAGATATTCTGAATATCTGAGGTAAATCTCAGATATTCAATGTAGAAATATTTTTTTGTTGATATATCTCCTAAGGCACTGGAAACAAAGAAAATAAACACATGGGACTCCAGCAAATTAAAAAGCATCTGTACAGCTAAAGAAACCATCAGCAAAATGAACAGGGAACCTACTGTATGGGAGAACATTTTCATCAATGACACATTTGAAAAGGGTTCAATCTCAAAAATAGGGAGATTAAAAGAAAGAAATTATAATGCTGAAGAAGGCAAGGATAGAAAATGGGAGTGACTGGTGTTGAAGGCATGGCAATCAGGAGTAACTCAGCTTATGGTTCCCCGCAGGGACAGAAAACTACCACACCCAGAAGACCTATACTACTTACACATCCTGTTCCGCGCACTTCCCGCCTCAAATCACCAGAGGCATAACCTCCATTCATTGACAAACACAAAAACATATACATTTATATATAAATACAAATGTAACCTCAGTAAATATATATTATTCAATATACAAGATCTGTCCAGAAAACATCCAGCCATTGTTAATAGAATGAGAATAGTTTGTGCAACATTGGTGGAACTTGGAAACCATGAAGACTAGACTGCAATGCGCAGGTGTGAACAATGACTTCACTGTACTAATCAGTGGGGGCGGCAGACACATTGAGTGAGCATATGTACTGTGTGGCTGTTGCATTCAAAATGGCTGACCAAGTACAGCAATGAATCTGCATCAGATTTTGCATTAAGCTTGAACATTCCTCCGTGGAAACTATTTGGATGATTCAGAAGGCCGCAGCTATGGGCAACTGGTGATTGGCAGCTTCATCACAACAAAGCACTAGCTCATGCCTCATGTCTCATGCAGAGTTTTTTGGTGAAAAATCAAATCACCCAGGTGACTCTGCCCTCCTACAGCCCATTGTACCCTGTAACTTCTGGCTTTTCCCAAAACTAAAATCACTTTTGAAAGGGAAGAGATTTCAGACCGTCAATGGAGTTCAGGAAAATGCGATGGGGCAGCCGATGGCGACTGGGAGAACTCTGTGAGGTCCCAAGGTGCCTACTTTGAAGGGGACTGAGGCATCATTGTGCTATGTACAATGTTTCTTTTATCTTATATCATCTTGAATAAATGTCTATATTTTTCATATTAGATGGCTGGATACCTTCTGGACAGACCTCTGATCTGTAGATCCTCTGCTACAAATGTGAGTAACTAAGATTCACTAAGTGAGTAAGGCAAAAACTCAACAGAGAGATAAACAAAAGCCATGGTTCTTTGAAAAGATTAATAGAACGTTAGCAACACTGGTCAAGAAAGATAGAAGATATAAACAATAACTGTCAGGAACAGAAAAATGGGGACATAACTAGAGACCCATGAGACATTAAAAGATCACAGAATATTATCCATAACCTTTAGCTTAAAATAGACAATTTAGTAGAAATATATAATTTACAAAATCTGATAAAAATATTTTTAATCTGGATAGGTAAGAAAGTGAATCTGTAACTAGATGTCTTCTACCTCCCCAAAAATATGTTTCATAGGTATTTTCTACCAATTGTGTGAGGAAGAAATAACAACTCTTTACAAAACTGTTCACAGAACATAGAATATTTCCCAACTCATTATGGCATTGACATGACCTAGTTATCAAAACAAAAAAGAACATCTTTAAAGAGAATATTACAGACCAATCATACACATAAAATTAAATATAAAAACCCTAAAGCAGCCCTAGCTGGTGTGGCTCAGTGGATTGAGTGCTGGCCTCTGAGCTAAAGGGTCACCAGCTCAATTCCCAGTCAAGGAACATGCCTGGGTTGCAGGGGACACTTGAGAGGCAACCACACATTGATGCTTCTCTCCCTCTCTTTCTCCCTCCCTTCCTGTCTAAAAATAAATAAAATCTTAAAACAAAGCAAAACCTAAACCAAATCTTAGCAAATTGACTGCAATAAAAAGACATCATGACAAAGTAGGGTTTATTTCTGAATTATAAGACTGGTTAATGTTTGGCTGAAAAGGCCAGTGTAACTGATCACATTAGCAGAAGAAAAGAGGAAAGTAATGTTATCTCAATAGATTCAAAAAGTTTGAAACATGTTTGACAAAATTTAAAACTAGACTTCCATTTTCTGGCATGGTGGAGTTATGAGCACCAAACGTGCCCTTACAATGTAAGAACTAGAACAGTAGAATAAATATATATAACAACTATTTTCAAACTTTGACAAATTGGGCAGTACAGAACTATAATTCCCTAAAATTCACATGAAATCTCAAAGGATCTCAAATAGCCTCAACAATCTTGAAAGAAAAGAACAAAGTTGGAGGCCTCATACTTCCTGATTTCAAAAATTACTACAAAGCTACAGTAATCAAGAATGTGGCACTGGAATAAACAGACATATAGGTCAATGGAAGACTGCCCAAAATTAAACTTGCGCATATATGGCTAAGTGATTTTTGACAATAGTGCCATGATCATTCAGTGGGGAAATGACAGTCTTTTCAACAAATGGTGCTGGGAAAACTGTATACCCACATATAAAAGAATGAAGTTGGATCCTTACCTAACCTCATATTAAAAAGTTAACTCAAAATGGATCAAAGACCTCAACATAAGAGCCTAAATGTAAAATACTTAGAAGAAAACATGGGGGAGACAATAACGTCAGATTTGGCAATGAGGGCTTGGCAATGACATGGAAATCACCAGCAACAAAACAATCAAAATTAAAAACTTTTGTGCTTCCAAGGATACTTGTTATTAACAGAATGAAAAGCAACCCAAAGAAAATATAAATCACATAGCTGATAAAGAATATGAAGTGTATAAAATACCCCAAATCAACAACAAAAAAATCTTAATTTAAAACTGTGCCAAGGACTTGGAATATTTCTCCAAAGATACACAATCATTCCCTGTCATTTTATGATTGTTTTTAGTTAGTATTTTGTTAAAAAAGATACAACCCTGTTGGGTGTGGCTCAGTTAGTTAGGCATCATCTTGTCTTGCAAAAAAGGATCCCTGGCTTGATTCCAGGTCAGGCCACATACCTAGGTTGCTGGTTTGGTCTCTGGTTGGGGTGCATCTGAGGCAACTGGCCAATGTTTCTCACACAGATGTTTCTCTCCCTTGCTTTCTCCGTCCCTTCCCCTCTCTCTAAAAATATAAATAAAAATCTTTGAAAAAAATCACTAATTATGTTACAGGAGAAACCTGTTTCTTGTCCATGCAGTAAAGAATTACAGATCAGTAAGTCTATTAGCATGTAAGCAGGTTTTATTAGTGATGCATTCTCATGGAAGAGAATGGGCCTAGCTAAGGTGGGGAACAAAGGCAAAAGCAAGGGTGGCAAGAGCATCAGGCCCTTTGTTCTGAGGACTTACATAGTTGGTGGGATGGGGGTGAAAAACTGATATATTGATTGACAAGTAAAGGTGGTGCCAGCTTGCCAGTGGTGGTGTGGTGGCATGGCTACCCAAACATAGCTATGTGTGGGAGTCTTGTTACCCCAAATCCTTATCTTGCTCCAGGCTCTACTTGTTCATCTGTTATAAAACAGATACGTGACAGGAGGCAGTTAACTGAAGGTGGAGCAGTAACCCGAAGTTATTTATGGGCTCTTTCTGTAAGCATAAGGGGCTCCCTTGTAAAACAAGTAGTGACCAGAGGCAGGTAATTAACCGAAGTTGTTTTATGGGCTTCTTCTTTGGGCACTGTGGACCCCCTCCCCTTCCCCCTTCTAGGCCTTGGGATAAATACAATTTCAAGGCTTTCTTTCCCAGTGGAAACGATACACAGAATTTCCAGGAATGCCCTCCTCCCATGTTAGTATGGTGTTTCTTGGGATGTTGAAACACCCGCCAATTTTATCAGACAAGGCTCAGGACTGGTGAGTTAGTGGGTGAGACATGTCTCCCTCCTCCTCCCTGCTTTGGTTTACTATCTATTCCACCTAACAATCAGCTGTGATACTGTGACTTATAATATTGATGAGTAAATACATATATGATCTTCATCCCTTTCCTGGCACAGAGTTTCTAAAAAACCCTTGGGATATCCTGAGGAGAGCCACAAAGGCATCTTTTGTGATGTTAATGATGTGACTGGGTCACTCACTGATGGGGGCTGGTAATAAGGAACCAACCACATGATTGGAGTGTTGGAACTTTCAGTGCCACCCCCAGGGAGGGGGAGGGATATAATCGCCAATGTTCAGTGACTTAATTAGTCTTGTCTACATAATGAAGCCTCCATCAAAATCCTAAAGGAAAGGGTTCAGAGCTTCCAGGTGGAACACATGGAGAACACCTGAAGATTCATTTGGGCATGGTGCACCCTGAGAGGTCATGAGAGTTCTGCGCCCCTTCCCACTTACTTTGCCCTAGACAACTCACCCATCTGGTTATTCCCATTATAACCTTTTAAAAGAAACCGGTAATCTAGTAAATAAAATGTTTCTTGGGGTTCTGTGAGCCGCTCTAGCAAATTAATTGAATTAGAAGGAAGCCATTAGAAATCTCCTGATTTATGACAGTCAAAGCCCAGGTTGACAAACCTGAATTTGTGATTTGCATCTGACGTAGGGGCAGTCTTGTAGACTGAGCTCCAAACACCGTGAGATCTGATGCTGTCTCCAGGTAGCTGGTGTCAGAACTGAGTTGCAGGACACCCAGCAGGTGTCTTAGAGAACTGCTTGGTGGCGTAGAAAAACCACACACTGGAAATGGTGTCATAATTGTATTAGGTAAATGCAAATCAAAACCACAATGAGATACCACTTTACACCCATTATGATGGTTATTAAAAAGAAAAAAACCACAGGTGTTAATAAGGATGTGGACAAACTGGAACCCTTGGGCACTGCTGGTGTAATGTAAAATGATGCAGCTGTCACAGAAACCAATACGGTGGTCCCTCAAAACACTTAAAAATACAACTACCATTTCTGGGGACACACACAACAATTGAAAGTAGGGATTTGAACCAATATTTGTACATCAATGTTCAGAGCAGCATTATTCACAATAGCCAAAAGGTGGAAATAACTCAAATGTCCACTGACTGTGAATGAATAAATAGAATGTGTGTTTACTATTAACCTAAAAATAAAAGGTCACAGTGAAATGCAACAAGCATTTGAGATAAAACAATAGCTACACCAAGGTTATGGGTTTGATAACTGGTCAGGGAACATACAAGAATCAACTAATGGATTCATAAACGAATGGAAGAAATTGATGTTTCTTTTTCTCTATAAAATAAATAAATAAATAAAATTTTTTTAAAGAATAGCTATTTGGAATGCACCAATTCAGCCAGAAACCCAAATAATATTCCAGTTAGGAGGTGAAGACAAGAGTATTTATGAGAAAGGGAAGGGAACAATTACAAAGGAAGAATTTCTACAGGTGCGGATAAGCTAATATAGTGACACTAATTCTAAACAATGTTCTTAATTTGCAGCACAGTAGTCATCAGTCCAGTAGTCATATCCACGTTCTTGTTTTCCTTGCAAACAGTTCTGTGGAAAATGTTGCCTTAGGTCCAGTCCAAAGGTTATATTCTGTTTCAACATTCCAAAGGTTTGTGGCGTTAAGACGTGCAAGACAGTTCCTCTGGGATGGCAGCTCCGACTCTATTTTAAAGTGGTTCCATGTACATTATTTTTTTACAAAAATACTATGAAAATTCAAAACTTTGCTGAAATTAAAGAAAACTAAAATAGATAAATATAGCATGTTTGTGGTTCTGAGAATGTGATAGTGCCCAAATGTCAGTTCTTCCCAACTTGATCTATAGGTCAATCCCAACCAAATGGACTATACTCCTAAATGTGAAATGTACAATAATGAAGCATCTAGATAATGACACAGAACATCTTCATAACCTCAATGTAAAGCAATGCCTCAAACAAGACACAAAAAACATTAACAATAAAGGAAAAGAGTAATAAAGTGAATGAACCATGTCAAAATTAAGCATTGTTCATTTTTAGGCCACCATTCATATAGTAAAAAGGCAAGGCAGAGTGAAGATACATTTACACACGATACATGTAACCAACAAGGGGGGACTATCCAACACACACAAGGACTTCTCAGGACTCCATAGGAACAAAGACAGATAAAAAATGGTTAAATGTGCAAAAAGGATGCTTAACATCATCCATCAACCAGGAAATACCCATTTCAGCTTCAGCAAGATATCACTGTACACCCGTCAGAATCACTGAATTTTTAACTGACAACATCAAGAGTCAGCAAGAGTGGAACACACAAACTCATACACTATTGATGAAAGTATAGCCTGGTACAATTACTTGCACACGTACGCTGTTACTAGTTTCCTAGGGCTGCCATAACTAGTACCATAAACTGGTGGCTTAAAACAACAGGCATTTATTGTCTGAAAGTTCTGAAGGCCAGAAGTCCAAAATCAAGGTGTCGGCAGGGCCACGCTATCCCTAAAACCTGAAGGGGAATCTTCCCTTGCATCTTCCTAGCTCCTTCTGGTGCTTTGCTGGCAGTGTCTGACATCCCTAGGCTTGCAGGGGCATCACTCAATGTGGACTAAAGGTCCAGCCTACTCTAGCAAGACCTCATCTTAACTAAATATATCTGCAATGGCCCTATTTCCAAATAAGGTCATATTCTCAAATATGGGAGTTAGGACTTCAACATAATCTTGTTGGGGTCGGGGGGCCCACAACTCAGCCTATAATATATACCAAAAAGTATGTATAAGAATATTCATAAGTTTTCATAATAGCCAAAAGGTATAAACAATCCAGATGCCACCACCAGTAGAATGGATTTTAAAAAGTTGTAATATATTTATGTAATGGAATACTGCACAGCACTGAAAGTAAATGAACTACAATAACAGGAAACAACTGTGATGAATCTCACATATTTAACAAAAGGTGGCATATGTGACACACACACACACACACACACAAAATCCATTTATATTAAAAATTAAAAATAGATGAATAAAGAAGATGTGAGATATGTACACACATACAATGGAATATTACACAGCAATAAAAAAGAATGAAATCTTGCCATTTGTGATAACACGGATGGTTCTGAAGGGTGTTAAGTCAGTCAGGCACAGAAAGACAAATACTGCACAATTTCACTTATATGTGCAATCTAAAAACAAAACTAACAAAACAAAAACAGGCTCATAGAGAGACCAAAGGGATGATTACCAGAAGGGGGGAGGGGGAAGGAGAATATAATCAGCAACATTGCAATAAGTTTACACGGCGACAGATGATTACAAGAATCAGTGGGGTGATTACATTTTAAGATATAAAAATGTCAACTCACTATATTGTAAACCTGAAACTAATACAACCAATATAAGACTTTATAGCAACTAAATTTAAATTTTAAAATAATTTAAAAAAAAAGGCAATCAAAATATTCATTTCTGGATGCATTGCTACATGGTAAAAATGTAAGAACACAAGCAATTACCATAAAACTGAGGATAAGGATGACCTCTGATCAGAAGGGCAAGCACTGTAAACAGAAGGAAACATAAAGTGCTTTCTGGGGTACTGGCGATGTTGAATTTCTTTACTTGCATATTCAGTCACACAGGTACATGAGCTGTACACTAATATTTTGTGTGCTTTTCTGTAACTGATATTTTGTAGCAATGTAGTTGAAAGAAAAGCAACTTTGCTGGAAAAATACTTGAAGCAAGTACGACAAAGAAAGAGTATCCTTATGTCAAAAGTTCATGTTTAAATAAGCGGAAAATATGCAAAGTGCAAAAGTTTATATAACATGTTGCCTTTTGTGTGAGAAAGGGAAATAAGAAAATATCTATTCATTCATGCATAATAAATACAGTAAAAGTAAATGAGAGATTAATTAGGTTGCTTACTTTGAGGGGGTGGGTAGGAATGAGGTATAAGAGAGAGGAAATGAGTTGGGGCAGATGATGAAGGGGTATGACACTTAGAATCTTTTATAACAGTTCTGACATTTAGAACCAATTTAACATCTCGCACACCCCAAAACAACACAAGAACAGAAATCAATTAAGAAGTGAATAAAATGAAATTCAAAACAGAATCAAATGAGCTGAACAATCTAATACATGAGTAATATGACCACACTGAAGAGGAAAAAAAATTAACCCAAGTAATTTTTAAACACAGTATCTAAACTACATATGCTCAAGCTAAACATAAAAAGAAATAAGCAAATTCTGAACTCTAACTAAGAGATCTCTTTTTGGCAGAGGTACAGGTTAGCAATTCTAAAACTACTTTGTTAATATAGGATTAAGCAAATAAGTAAAAATACTGTGGATAACAGGAACCAGGAAACTCGTCAATGTGGGAGAGAATTACACATATAAAAGAGAACAGAGCGAACCCTATGGTGATGAACTGGAATTGTGGGATTAGTGTGAACTGACGGCTTTTAATAAGCATAGATGTATGTGTGGGGATGTGTATGCATTCGCTCATACGTAGGCATATATCTAGTTCTTAACTCTGTCAGTGGAGACGGCCTAGAAGCAATGGCACCCCAGTAGCAAACAAAAACTCCTGGCATTTTCCACCAAAAGGAACTAGGAACCTAAGAGACATGGCTGATTCCAGGGCTGAGAAGAACCTGGAATATCCTACTGTGTCAAAATGTAAAGAAATGTTCCATGAATGACAGGGTCATGTCAAAAGGGCACAGGAATCAGCTTGAAGGGGCTCCCAATGGCCCAATCTGGGACAATTTGGGCATCAATATAAGTATGAATAGTAAAGAAATATTAGCTCACTGAATAAAATAAGAATCTAGAAGTCCAAAATGATATAAATAAGTAAGAAGGGGAGAGAAGAAAAGCTCTCCTCTTTATAGCAAAAGACAACTAATAGACATAAGAGGAATGCTGGAATGCTGGAATTAGAAAATCACCATTTGGCAACCAACATATTCAGGCAAGAATTATCAATGGATGCTAACTAGTGGGTAAAAGTTTGAGGAATAACAGGCTACTTACAGAACCTCTATTTGCCCCACAAGATACCTCTAAATCACAAAAGAAAAAACAGTAACTTTCAGTGCAGTAACCCGATAGACACCACCTTAACCAAGTAAAGTGACCATCACCAGAAACGAGGCAACTAGCACATGCCTCCACAAACATCTTCCCATGTTATTCCTGACAAAAGGGCATCAGGCGAATTTAATCATGGAAATATCAATGTACCAGACAAAACAAAACTGAGAAACACTAAACAATTGGCCTAAACTCGTTAAATACCAAGTCGTGAAAAACAAGGAAGAAGTATTCCAGATTAAAGCAGACTAAAGAGATAGTAAAACTAAATCCAATGCATAATTCAGGATGCTCTGTTGTTGTAAATGCCATTCTCGGTGCCTTTCTGGTAAGATAGGGATAAGACCTACAGATTAGGCAGTGCTATCATGCCAGTTTAATTTTGATAACTACACTGTAGCGATGTAAGAGGATGGGTTTGATTTTAGGAAATACACACAACAGTACTTAGGGGAAATGGGTGTCACGTCTGCAGCTGATTCTCAACCCAAATAAAAGGTGTAGAAGAGTGTGTATTATATACATACAGATACACAGACAGAAACACAGCAATTGACAGCAAGAGTTAGAGATGGAGGAGAGGACAGAAAAAGACTAGAGAGTAAAACATATGGAAAAATGTTAACATATGGGGAATTTAGGCAAAAGGTATGTGTGTGTGTTATGTGTGTATGTGCTATGTGTGTGTAAATATGTAGGAATTCTATGAACTATTTTTACATTCTTCTGTAAGCCTGAAATTATGTCAAAATAAAAAGTTAAAAGAAAAATTCTATACAATACAGAAAATCAGACATTTCATACAAGCAAAAGTCAAAGATGAATAATTATTCAACCACTTAAAATGATAAAATACCATACTTTGCTACTTAATCAGCACTAAAAACAAGCGACAATAGTCAGTGGTAGTGTTTAAGTGACAATTGGTCCAAACCTTTTGAGAAAAATAACTTGGCAATATGGACTAGGAATAAAAAAGAAAAGTACAAATTATACTGATTCTACCACTGGGACGCTATCCTATTATTGAAAAGTCATTATAGACAAATGTAATCACAACAGCCTTATTTAAAATAATGCAAACTGGGAAAAACCAAAGTAAAACACAGAAAGAGTTTAAGAAAATGTATACTCATTCACAGGAATTATTCAGTCATTAAAATAATCTATAAATACTAAGTATACATGGAGAAATGCTTACAACAGACAATAATATGATAAAATAAAATTATATGCCATTATATGAACAGAATAATTACAAGTTTTGGTTTCTAAAATATCTATGCACAGAAAAAGAAGACAAAAAATTCATAAAACTATTATAGTATTTGTAGGGTCATGGTATAGATAAGTGAGGTTTTTTCCATTTCTTTATCATTCAGATTGTTAGTAACTTTAGTATTTTAATATTGAGAAACATGCAACTAAAAAAGAAAGTAAGCTTAATTACTACTTTAACATTAATCCTTTCTGTTTACAAAGCGCATCTGGAAATATTTCAGAGAAATAAGAGGGAAACGCCATTATAAAGTAATTTAGACAAATACCTTTATTTGGTTTTAAACACATAAAAGCAGTACACAAGTTAGTGAGGACGCTGATCAAGTCCTGTAGGGGAAAGGTTACAAAAAGAAACAAATATCCACACTGAAAGCGTAAGGGTCCTTATATGCTTTCTTAAAAAAGAACAAGCACATTTTATACAAACGAGAGGGTTGTGACAAAGAACTTCTAAAGTTCAAGAGCCTGTCACAGTAGTGAGGTACGATAGTGGACGAGAAGTCTTGCAAGCTTCTCTGGTCCAGTGCTCACTGAAGTCTCATTCGTTTTTCAGGGGGGCCTTTAGTGCTCACTGTCTGTTGGGTGTTCTTTGTGGTCTCCTTCTCCTCAGATTTCACAGTTTCTGGTGTAGGTTCTGCCTCTTTCTTTGTCTGGTCCACTGCCCATGAAAAGCAGGTATTTTTCGGAGGGGGAGAAGAATGGAGGGATTTGATCAATTTAGTAAACAGTTAAAGTGAATGGTTCCGACTCTCCAATTCGTTTAGAACTGCTTATCTCAAGTTTTAAATTTAGCTGTTTCATCAGGGAGATGCATAATAATCTATTTACGAAGCTAAAAATCTGACACCCAAGTAAATTTGATACTAGACAAAAAACATATGACTTTTAAATAAGACATTATACATAAACAAGATATATAATTATTTCACCCCAATTCAATGGACAGTTCATACCTCCTTTCAATGATGAACCAGAACTTTTTCCACATTGAAATTTGAACTAAAAACTTCAGATCATCTTGGCTTTTCCACACGTCCTCAATTCCTACTCTTCCCACTCTGATTAACCTTTTAAATACCATATCATTACCACAAAAGCACCATCTTCTGGCAGTTCAACAAATCTCAAAGGTTAGGAGTAACAAATTACAAAGATCAGTAAGGACAAAATGACAATAGTTCGTCTCACATGCTATAGCTGTCTCTGGGTTTAAACAGGCTGTTTAATTTTATTTCAAGTTTCATAAGAATACCAAATGAATCATACCTGGGACAGGCTTTTCTCCAGACTTTTGCTGTAATTGAAAAAGAGAAAACAAAAGAGAGGGAGGGGGAAGAAGTAAAAAGAAAAACAGTGGGTTAGCAAAGTTTTCTTCCCGACTTCATAATTCTTATTAAAATTACACCTTCATTCAAATTACATTATAAATGATTTCATGAAGAGGAACCATGTGCCATAAAAAGTAAATTTATCATTTCTACTTCTTATTCACCTGTTTCAGAAAAGACTAAAACTAGAACAAAAGAGTCAAACATGTATCACTCTTGAACACCCACAAAGCCCTCGGCCTCTGCATCCAGGCTATTTGACGTATAAAGATGTATCAGGTAAGTAGGATCCAATGGAAGAGGAAAACAGAGCCTTTCAATTCTTTGGAGACTTATTTGCTTAGGGGTAAGAGCTTTAAAAAAGTAGAATAAAGTTTGGATGAACCCTCTGACTTTGAAAGTTGGCAGGTATGGGAAATTTAAAGGAAAAACAGGTGCTTTTCTATGATCTTCTGATGAGTATACTATTAAAAATCAAACTATAGGGAAAAAAAATGATGGGGGCATTGGGGGCCAGGAAAAGGTCAGATCTTTCATTCTGTACTGTTGTTCTTTTACTTAATCGGGTCCTACCATCTTCCTTTCCCCATTGCTCAAGTGAAATGCTTTAAAACACTTTCTTCCTCTTCCTTCCTCTGCAAGGCTCACAACCTACCCCTCGCCCTCAGATGATGACACTGCCTCTTGACGTTAGTGTTAAGGGTCTCTCAGGATGCTACATTAATAGAAAAAAGTCAATGCCCCAAGTTCCCTCCCATTTATCTACCTTCAAACTTATTACACCTTTACACACACACACACACACACACAACCAGCTTTACATACTTCTCTGTTATCTCTGTCATTTCAAAGTTAATGCCTCCCTTTGTTTTCTGAATTTCTTTCTCAATGCACATGCCCTCCCGAGGCTTTCTTACCTGTTCCTATGACTAAACACTACAAAATTTTCTGAAATCACGTGCCAGATTCATGCTTGCCTAGCGCCTACCAGCTCACTGCAACTGCAAGCTCTGGGAACTGTTTGTTACACTTAATAAAACCAAAACTGAGCTCTGTATGATTACCCACTGCACAGGAAGGCTGACATAGAAGGCCTGAGGCTACTTTCCTTCGAAAAGCCAGCTTGCAAGGCTGGCCCTTGGCTGGGGACTAGGAACTTGAATTTCTGGAGGATTCCCGCCATTCCCTAAATGATAATGGTGGCTGTTGCACCCAGACTGTTTGTATAAATGATACTGTTTATGCAGGGAATGTGGAATTTTAGTACCTGCTCTTAGATACAGCACATACACAACACCCTCCACCCCCACCCCACCCCCCCAAAAAAAACACACAGGCAACAAGTCTCTAATGGACTTCCTTGGACAAAAATATCTCTTACATGATTGCTGCATTTTCATTGCTGAGAGGAGTACACTGTGTGTGACCATCGTGGGAAGGAGAGTGTATACGGAAGCCTCCACTTATGTTTTTTCCCCTGTAACTGGCCATATCTCCTTACTATGTCACTGTAATAAGTCCTGAGAGACCCTTACACTAATCACCAAATATGGGGGAGGTCAAAGAAATCTCCAACACAGCCACATTACCACATATCTTGTGAACACATCGGGATTTAAATGTCAATAAATCTTTTTAAATTTAAAATAGGAGAGCAGCCCTGGCTGGTGTGGCTCAGTGGATTGAGTGCCAGCCTGCGAACCAAAGGGTCGCCAGACTGATCCCCAGTCAGGGCACATGCCTGGGCTGTAGGCCAGGTCCCCAGTAGGGGGCATGCAAGAGGAGACCACACATTGATATTTCCCTTTCTCCCTCCCTTCCTCTCTCTCTAAAAATAAATAAATTAAATCTTTAAAAAAAATAAAATAGGAAAGCAAATATATGGCATACACTGAGGGAGTGAGAAACTGAGACGGGGTATTCTTATACTGCTAGCACCAAACCATTTGAACTATACTGGATACTTGACTACATCTGGATATTGGAATAATGTCATTACCTATACAATGTGCACAGTCTAATCTTTCCTAGGGAATACTGACAAAGTAATAGGATGTGGTTTGAGATGAGAAAATAGAATGGGGGTGCCTTTATGATAAAATTTAATCATATAGCCTTGGGATAAACCTAGCTGAAGTAATATTCTATGGTGTTCTAGTAGCTTCTGAAAACAGCACTGAAAACACATTAATCACAAAAGGCTTTGAGGGCCTGAACTCCCATTGTATTAGTATTAGTATGACCGTCAGGTAACAAGAATTAAAATATTGGAAAAGGAGCTTCAAAGCAGTCAGGACTTCTCCGATATTCTCCTCAGCCTCCCCGCAATGGGCAACATCCCTGCGATCTAGAAGCTTAGCTGTTAAATACAATGGACAAAAGCAGGAGCAAGTTCTGAGCTATAAGTTGTTCTGGGAGCTACAACAGGTAAACAGGAATTCATAGGAGAGATTTCAAGTAGACCAAGAATCTATTTTCTTTTCTAGATCTGAGGAGAAATGTTTTAAGTAGGAGGGGCAAAGGAGTTATTAACAGTTCTAGAGAAAGTCATTTTTTTCCCAGTTCTATAACAAAGTCGAACATGCTCTCTTTGGGAGCTGGCTTTTGGCCCTTAAAAGGCTGAAAGAAAGGCGGGGTTCTGGAAAATGACAACTTTATGTGTGACCACAGCTAAACCTTTAAAAGGAAGATGTGAAAAACTCACTGAAATGATAGAGAGCAACCTGCTTCAAAATAATTGGGAGGAAGTGGGGAATTGGGAAAAGAAGAGATAAAACTAAACTGGGTATGTTTGCTGATAATTACTGAAGCAGAGTAATGGGTATACGGGAGTTCCATTAATTATACTCTCTACTTTTATATATTATCTTAAATTTCTATAAGTTTCTATAAGGTAAAGTGTTCATGTTTTGTTTTTCTTAAGACTCAAGAGATTCTCTGAGCCTTCTACATTGTCCAGTTTAGCTCACCAGGACAAGACAGCATATGGGGGTTGAAGGCAGGATCCCTGGCCATAAAAAAAAAGGGAAATCATTCGGCTGGAATACCTCAGAATCCAAACACAGCAGTAAGCTACTGAATGTTCTAGAGGTAGTCAGTGAAAACAGAACCCCTAACAACTATATTTAAGCCAAAATCTGTTTCTTTTTCTATATATATTCTAAATTTTGGTTAATAATCAACATCAAGTCTAATTTTTGACCTAACACCTCAGAATCATCCTTAACGACAATCTCTTGAAATTCAACCACCAATTTAGGTAATCCTGAATCTGAAACATCTTTTGAATCTCTCTCTTCTCTTTCTCTGGCCACAGAATTAATTCAAACTTTCCACCTGACTCCAAACATCACATTTTCCTAAGCATCCCCTACAATGCCACTGGTTATCTTCCACAAAACTAACTAAATTTCTTTCCTGCAACAGTTTTTAAACATTTTTTGTATCCCTACTGACAACATCAATAATTCTCAGCTAGTCGAGCTTTCAGCCAAGATGGAGGCATAAGTAGATATACTTTGTCTCCTCGCACAACCAAAAGAAGGACAACAAATTTAAAAACAAAAAATAACCAGAACTGCCAGAAAATCGAACTGTATGGAAGTCCAACAACCAAGGAGTTAAAGAAGAAACATTCATCCAGACGGGCAGGAGGGGCGGAGACGGGCAGCCTGGTTGGAGAGGACACGCAGCAAAGCGGCTGGTGGACCAGGCAGTCCCACATTTGCGTGTAAATAAACTGGGAGGAACAACTGGGGAGTGAGAGAGACCGCGCAACCCAGGGTTCCAGTGCGGGAAAAGAAAGCCTCAAAACCCCTACCGGTAAAAACCTGTGGGGTTTGTGGCACTGGGGGAAACTGCCAGTCTCACAGGAGAGATCGTTTGAGAGACCCATAGGGTCCTAGAACGTTCACAAACCCACCTACCTGGGAAACAGCACCAGAAGGGACCAATTTGCTTATGGGTAGCAGGAGAAGCGACCAAGAGCAGGCCAAGAGCCAAGCAAGAGGCATTGTTCCCTCTCAGACACCACAAGGCAGTGACATGGGTTTCCCACCCTGGCAAATACCTGAGGCTCTGCCCCTCATAATGCAATAGGCACTCAAGAGACAAAAAAAAATATGGCCCAAAGGAAAGCACAGATCAAAGCTCCAACAATAGAACTAAGCGATAAAAAGATAGCCAGCCTAACAGATGCAGAGTTCAAAACACTGGTAATCTGGATGTTCACAGAAATGGGTGAGTAAAGTTGCAAAATAGCAGAAAAAGTGAAGGCTATGCAAAGTGAAATATAACAAAATATACAGGGAACCAACAATGAAGGGAAGGAAATCGGGACTCAAATCAATGATTTGGAGCAGAAAGAAGAAACAAACATTCAGCCAGATCAGAATGAAGAAACAAGAATTCAAAAAACTAAGGAGAGGCTTAGGAACCTCTGGGAAATCTTTAAAATCCAAATCATAGGGGTGCCAGAGGAGGAGGAAGAGCAACGAATTGAAAACTTTTTGGAAAAAATAATGAACTTCCCCAATATGGAAAAGGAAATAGCCTTCCAGGAAGTCCAGGAAGCTCAGAGAGTCCCGAAGAAGTTGGACTCAAGGAAGCACACACCAAGGCACATCATCATTACATTACCCAAGATTAAAGATAAGCAGAGAATCTTAAAAGCAGCAAGAGAAAAGGAGAGAGTTACCGACACAGGAGTTCCCATTAGATTATCAGCTGATTTCTCAAAAGGAATCTTATAGGCAAGAAGGGGCTGGAAAGAAGTATTCAGTCATGAAAAGCTCTGGCCTACATCCAAGAATGCTCTATCCAGCAAAACTATCATTTAGAATGGAAGGGCAGATAAAGTGCTTCCCAGATAAAGTTAAAGGAGTTCATCATCACCAAGCCCTTATTATATGAAATGTTAAAGGGACTTATCTAAGAAAAAGAAGATCAAAACTATGAACAGTAAAATGACAACAAACTCACAACTATCAACAACTACACCTAAAAAAATAAAGCCAAAAATAAGCTAAGCAAACAACTAGAACAGGAACAGAATCACAGAAATGGAGATCACATGGAGGGTTATCAGCGGGGAGGGGGAGGAGGAGGGTAGAGAATGGAGGAAATGTACAGGCAATAAGAAGCATAAATCATGGGCACAAAATAGACAGGGGGAAGTTAAGAATAGTATAGGAAAGGGAGAAGCCAAAGAACTTACATGTACGACCCATGGACATGAACAAAGCAAGGGAATGCTGGTGGGGGCCAGTGCAGGGTGGAGGGGAATAAAGGAGAGAAGAAAAATAGGACAACTGTAATAGCATAGTCGATAAAATATATTTAAAAAATAATTCTCAGCTAGTCAAGGATCTAGAAGATGAGGTAGAAAATATTTTAATATTTTGAATAAATACTATATAAAAATTACTATTGCTTTGGTTTGTCTTTAGTGATGACAGCTATTATTTTAATACTTCAAAAACCTTTTAATGCTGAAACCTGTTATGTTTATGGAAGTGCTAATGGGTCATGGGTTTTAAAGCAGCAAACACTAGACTGTGGTTAAGCACAAACTCCTTTAGAGAACACACACAATCAATCCTTCTCAACCTGACCTTAATCCATCTTTTACATCTCATATTCACAGTATTTGCTGGTTTCTTTCTTTTTTTTTTTTATAGGTATATTGAAGTATCACTGATACAGAAAAACTTCACATATTTCATTTATTCGATTTGATGAATTTAGAAATACATATATACCTGGGATACCATCAGCACAATTGAGGTAATAAACATATCCATCACCTCCAAAAGATTCCTTATGTTCCTTTGGTGTTTGGTTTTTTGTGTGCTAAGAACACTCAACATGAGATCTACACTCTTACCAAGTTTTTAAGGACGACAACCACAGTGTTAACTATAAGCATCATTTTGTATAGCAGATCTCCAGAACTTAATCATTCTGCCTAACTTTAACTTTATATCCAGTTAACAACTGCCTATTTCCCCTCTTCCTCCATCCTCTGGCAACTACCATAAAATTTTCTGCATCTATAAGCTTTATTATTTTAGATACTTCGAGTAAGTGAAATCACACAGCATCTATCCATCCTTCTGTGACTGACTGACTTCAATTAGCATAATATATTCCAGGTCCATCCATGATGCTGCAAATTTCCTTCTTTGATAAGGCTGAATTAATACCAACTATAAGTATACACCAGTTTCTTTCTACATTCATCTCTTTTTTAAAAACCTCACCTGAGGATATGTTTATTAAGAAAGGAAGACAGAGAAACATCAATGAGAGAGAAACATCGTTTGTTGCCTCCCACACATGCCCTGACCAGGGATCAAACCCACAATCTCTTGGTGTATGGCATGATGCTCCAACCAACTGAGCCACCCAGCCAGGGCTCTCCATTCATCTCTTAATGGACATTTGTGTTGTTTACACACCTTGGCCACTGTGATTAATGTTTCAATACACATAAGCATGTAGACTGCTCAGATTTCAAACTATATTACAAAGCTATAGTAATCAAAACAGCATGGTACTGGCATAGAAAGACATACACCAATGGACCAGAACAGAAAACCCAGAAATAAACCCACACATATAGAATTAATTTACAACAAAGGGCCAAGAATATACAATGAGGAAAAGACAGTCTCCTCAATAAATGGTACTATAAAACTGGACAACCACATGCAAAAGAATGAAATTGGACCACTATTTAATACAATACACAAAAATCAACTCAAAATGGATTAAATTCTTGACATAAGGTCTGAATCCAAAACTTTCCTAGAAGAAAACATAGGTGGTAAGCTCCTTAATATAGGTCTTAGGGACGATTTCTTGAATTTGACACCAAAAGTAAATGCTTCAAAGGCATTAAAAATAAAGTAGGGGTACTACATCAAACTAAAAAGCTTCTACATGCAAAGGAAACCCATCAATAAATTAAAGGCAAGCTACCAAATTAGAGCAAGTATTTGAGATAATCACATCACACCTGTTAGTATGGTTATCATAAAAAAGACAAGGTGTAAGTGTTTGTGTATAAGTATTGGTGAGGATGTGGAGAAAAGAGAACCCTTGTGCACTGTTGGTAGGAATGTAAATTGGTACAACCACTATGGAAAACAGTATGGAGGTTCCTAAAATAATTTAAAATAGAACTAACGATGAGCCAGCAATCTCCCTTCTGGGTATATATTTAAAGGAAATGAAAACAGGATCTCAAAGAGGTATGTGCATTTCCATGTTTATTGCAGCATTATTCACAATAGCCAAAAGAAGGAAACAATCTACTTGTCCATCAACAAATTAATGGATAAAGAAGATGAAATATTTTTCAGCCATAAGAAGAAAAGCTTACCATTTGGAGAAAAAAAAAGGATTAAACTTGAGGCTATTAAGCTAAGTGAAATCAGACAGCAAAAGACAAGTATTATAAAATATCACTTATATGTGGAATCTAAAGAGGCCAATCACACAAACAGGGTAAAGTGGTGAGCATCAGTGGCTGGGGTGGGGGTTAGGGAGAGGGACATGGGGAGATGATGGTCAAAGGATACAAATTTCCAGTTCTAGAATGGGTAAGTTCTGGGGATCTAATGTATAACATGGTGATTATAGTTAATAATACTGTCTTACACACTTGAAAGTTGCTGAGAGTAAATCATAAATGATTTCACCACAAAAAAAGAAATGGTAATTACATGGCATGATGGTGTTAGCTAATGCTGTGGTAGTAACCATTCTGCAATATGTAAGTGTATCAAATCAATATGCTGTTCACCTTAAACTTACAATGTTAGACAGCAGGGCAATTATATCTTAATAAAGCTGGAAACAAAAAGAGTTTACCCCTAAGTTGTTTTTTTTTAATGTTATTGCAAATGGGATTGTTTTCTTAATAACCTTTTCAGACAGTAAACTATTAGTACACAGACATGCAACCTTTTGTATCCAGCAACTTGACAGAATTCATTGATTGTTCTAACAGTTTTTTAGTGGAGTCATTAGGGTTTGCTATGTTTAAGATCATGTCATCTGAATTCAGAGGTAATTTTACTTCTTTCCTAATGGGATAACTTTCATTTATTTTTCTTGCCTAATTTCTCTGGCTAGGACTTCCAGTATGATGTTGGAAAGATGTGTGAAGAATAAGTATCCTGGTCTTTTTCCTGATCTGAGAGAAAAAGTTTTGTTTTTCATCACTGAATATGTTACCTGTGGGTCTGTCACATGTGACCTTTATTATGTACAGGTACATTCCTTTAATGCCCAGTATGTTGAGCATTTTTATCATAAAAGAATTTTTTCAAATGCTTTTTCTGCATTTATTGAATTCATCATGTGATTTTTATCCTTTATTCTGATAATGCAGTGTATCATATTGACCTATTTTAGTGTGTTGAACCATCCTTGCATCTTCGGGATAAATCCCACTCGATCACGTGTATGATCCTTTTGGTGTGTTGCTGGATTCAGTTTGCTAGTATCTCAGTAAGGATATTTATACCTATGTTCATCAGGGATACTGGACTGTAATTTTCTTGTCAGACCTTTGTCTTTGACATTAATGTTGGCCTTGTAAAATGAATTTCAAAGTGTTTCTACCTCTTCAGTTTTTTAGAAGAGTTTGTTAAGAATTAGTGTTCTCTTTAAACATTTGGTAGAACTCACCTGTGAAGTTACTTTGTGCTAGACTTTTGTTTGTTGGAGTTTGTGATTATTGATTGAATCTCCTTATTCATTTTTGGTCTGTTCTGAGTTTCTATTTCTTCATGACTCAGTCTTGATGGGTTGCATGTTTCTAGGAACTTCTTCTAGGTTGTTCAATTTGTTGGCATATAATTACTTACAGTAGTCTCCTCTCTTATAATCCTTTTGTTTCTATGACACCAGTTGTAATGTTTCCTCTTTCATTCCTAATTTTACTAATTTGAGTCTTCTCCTTTTTTTGTCTAGTTAAAAGTCTGTCTATTTTGTTTCCTTTCAAAAAACAACTCTCAAAAAAATTTTTTAATAAAAAAATTAAAAACACCAACTCTCTGTTTCACTGATTTTTTTCTATTGTGTTTCTAGTCTCTATTTCATTTATATTTAATCTTTATTATGTCTTTCCTTCTACAAACTCGTATGTGGAAATTAAACAACACACTCCTGAACAACCAACGGACCAAAAAAGAAATCAGAAGGGAAATAAGAAATTATCTGGAGAGAAATGAAAATGAAAACACAACACCAAAACTTATGGAATGTAGCAAAAGCGTACTAGGAAGGATATTTATAGCGATGAATGCTTCTATGAAAAAGGAAAAGTTCTCAAATAAACAATCTAACTTTTTACCTCAAGGAACTAGGGAAAAAAAAACTAAGGACTTTCTGGTTCCTAGGTATATCTTCATTAACACTCATATTTCTGGTTTTGCATGTTCTAGTCCCATTTTCTAGATCAGCATTATCCAAAAGAAATATAATGCAGGTCACAATCACAAGTTATATATGTAATTTTAAATTTTCCAGTAGTCATATTTCCATAAACAGGTGAACTTTATATTTTAAACCAAATATATCTGAAATATTATTTCAACATATAGTCAATATTTTAAATTTTAATAAGGCATTTTACTTTTTTTTTCTGTATCAAGTCTTTGATCCCAGTATGTATTTTACATATGTCACAATTCAATTTGGACGGGCTGTGTTTCAAGTGTTCAACAGTCATACGTGCCTAATGGTTACTGTGCTGTGTAGGTCTAGGTGTTCTTCCCTCAGCCTCCCTAGTATATACTATGTACTCACTGAATGAATGGTCAACCACACCTACCCATTTACACTTGGTAATGGTTACTCATCACCCTGCGCAGAGCTGTAATTCATTTATTCATCACACACTGTTTCATCTTCAAACGTAATCCTGAGATTTCTCTACACTGGCTTTCCTGTCCTGAGTTCCAGCTGTGTCCTGGTCCCTTTATCACTGCATCACCATTCCAATAGCACATGTCTCTCCTAGAGTGAAGTCAGGAAAGGGGAAGGGGAGGCTGTTCCAAAGTCATCTCATGGTGTGAGAAATCTCATTTAATCTAAAATTACCCTAAAAAATCTCTTAATTAGGCCCCCCACAAGAAAAACAGCATATATGACCTTGTGTATACATAGCCCTGTAAAGGGTCGATAAGAACTGAGATTAACCATGAGAATAAAGTATTCACATATTCCATCTCATACCTACTTCACTCAAAAGCTCATTTAGTAGAATGAAAAGTGGATTTGCCACTGCTATTGAAGCTCCCAAAATAACATGGAATTCATATAACTTAAATACCAAAATGATGTATCTCTTACTATTACTCCTGCCCCCTCCATTTACCATGCCAAATCTTCTGCCTCAAATGTTCTGTTTTTTTGGAGAATTTGGGGGGTGGTGTTTTTTGCTTTTTTTTGGTTACAAAGGTATAACCTGTTCTATCATTTAAGGACTTAAGGTATCCACTACATCAGGCTGGAAGTGAGCACATAGAGTAAAAACAGAATGAGTTTCAGATTCTACTTTTGTTACCATCTATGACACTTTTGGCAATCTTTTGAATGAGAATATTGTCTATATGTAGTCCTAATGGGTTATTAAGATTCAATGAGGAATTAAACTGAACAGCACAGAACAGCAAAATTAATGACATATGGAATTTCCCCTAGGAGTAGGGTATGTAACTTCCATTCCCTTCACCTACTTTCTCCATTAAGTCTTTCAAAATCTCTCCTTTGATTCAGAGATCATGTTTTAACTAATGAGGAAAATTAGTATTTTTAGGTCACATCTGAAACAGTTCTCAATTAAAAATAAATATGCAAGTCCCTGGCTGGGTGGCTCAGTTGGTTAGAGCATTGTCCTGATACATCAAGGGTGTGGATTTGATCTCTAGTCAGGGCACACACAAGAAGCAACCAATAAATACATAAATAAGTGAAACAACCAGCTGATGTTTCTCTCTCTCTCTCTAAAAATCAATACAAATAATAAAAAATAAATAAAAATAAGTATACCAAAAAACAATGTCAAATCAAAATAACCACATGCGTCCTCATTACCTGCACAAATTTGGGTGGAAATTTTTGTCTCAGGTCTAGGAGTAAAGCATCCACACGTTGCCTCTGGAAAATAGAGCTTGGTTCTTCTTTCCTTTTGGTTTTAGGTTTGACTTTATCTATTAAAATATGAAGCCAAAATCAAAACACTGCCTACTTTGGTGTTTTATATTTTATAAATCTTTGACCACCATAAATATACTCTAAGTTCATTATTTTTAATGGCTGCTAGTTCAAAAATAATCCCCCAAATAAGTTAAACAGAACATATACACAGAAGTGTTCTAACTCTCCCTCTTAAGTGAAGTTAACATTCTAACATTTAAAAAGCTGATGTCTTTTAAAGATACTTTAGTTTTAACTTTGTAAAGTATATGACTGTCTAATCACTATGCTGTATACCTAAAAGAATACAAAATAATACTGAATGTATTATTCAGTATAAACTGTAATTGAAAAAAAATATTTTTTAAAAAGGATACTTTAGTTTTCGTATATAAGCACAGATAGACAAAAGAATTTTTAAGGCTAAAGTTTTCCATAATCACCAAAATCACAATCCAGATTATTTGTCTGAAATTATCCTGTGTATATTTTAAGTGTATTAAATGGTCTTTTCCCATGAAACCTAACAGGTGCAAATGGAAAATGCAACTTTCAACTCCCCAAGTTACCAAACTCAATTATGAAGACTATAATTCAATGGGGAAAAAAAAGACAAACCAAACAACAGAAGATCCTCAAGACGACAAAAAAAAGAATTTACAAGAGAAATTCTGAAATTAGTGATCTATGGAATTTCCCCTGGGAGTACGGTATATTGGGAGACTATCTCTAAATGAAGGGCTCCAGGTAAGTTTTACTCCAAACATTTCATTAGGGTAGGGGCAAAGAGCTCTTAGAAGAAGTTTATTTAACTGATGCAAACCTTCCTACCTAATGTTGCGGCCTGCAACTACTAAGTATAAATATAACTGTACCTAAGAGAACGACCATTCATACAAGTCTCAATTCTATTTAAAAGCTACTTTTCCATTAGAATTGCTATTTCTCAGAGAAGGAAATACAGACTATAGATATACTGCTACAGACACATTTCTAGAAGTACTTACTGGTAAAATAAGGTATAGAATAATAGCAGATTAGCAGCTATGGTAACTAGAGATTGTGGCATTACAATAGATAATAAAATGGTAACATCAGAAAACAGACTGGTCACCTGGGAATAAGTCTCTAAGAGTATCTCTTCTACTTTTAAGACTGGGGCGATTCAACCCTGGCTGCATGGCTCAGCCGGTTGGAGCACTGGGCACCAAAAGTTTGCCAGTTTAATTCCCAGTCAGGGCACACATCTAAGTCGAGGGTTTGATCCCCAGCTGGGGCACGTATGAGAGGAAACCAATCGATGTTTCCCTCTCTAAAAATCAATGGAACCTTGGCTGGTGTGGCTCAGTGGATTAAGTGCCGACCTGCAAACCAAAGGGTTGCCAGTTCAATTCCCAGTCTGGGCACATGCCGGGGTTGTAGGTCGGCTCCCCAGATAGGGGGACATGCGAGAGGCATCCGATTGATGTTTCTCTCTTTTCACCCTCCCTTCCTCTCTCTCTAACAATAAATAAATAAAATCTTAAAAAAAAAAAAAGAAAGAAAAGAAATGGAAATATGTCCTCGGCTGAGGATTAAGGAAAAGACTGAGGGGATTCCGGTTCCAGATTTCAAGATGGCTCAACAATTAGGTAAGCAAGAAATATTATCATTACTCATTCCTCATCACTGATTTTCTCTGCATGTTCCAAATATTTAAAAACCTTGAACCCACTTATCAAAGAATACCACTTACCTAACAGATTAAAATTTACATCTGTTCCTATGAGAAAGCCATTATCACCATATCTATTTATATAAATTGTAACTGTGACAATGTCATTCTCCTATGAAGAATCTTCCTAAGGGGAAGTCAATAGTCATTTTCCTAACAAAAAACAGCTTCATTCTCAGAGTACCAAAAAATGTTTTCGGAGGGTCTAGGTGTCCTACCTACCTTGCTCTTCATGATCTTTGAAGTGCCACCAATACCCTTTGGAAGGATGATATCGACAGTATGACATAGCTTCATCAAAAGCTGACTGAATGCCATGCACTGCAGTAAGCTTATTTAAAAAAAAAAAAAAGTTTCTGAATTTATCCTTAGATTAACCAAAACTTCCAAAGCAAATACAAAATATTACATTTGTAAAGACAGTAACTTTCCAGTTTTCAGAACCCGAATCTTTATATAGCTGGAGCTGTGGTATACACTTTTAATACAGAGTTGGCCCACAGTAACTGCTTAAAATGTTCTAGAACTCAACACTTTATATCAACTTACACAAGGGAGAGGAGCTCCTGTTTAATCCTTGAAAGCAAGGTAGCTCAAGTAAAAGTTTCCTCTAGTGTTTAAATATGAAGACACGTACCACTCTAGAGTTTATGACTGATCCTAAGTCCGGTGCCTGATAGATCACTCCAGCAATGATATAGTAATCAGCCAGCGGGATAACTAAAGCAGTGGGAGAAAAAAAAGTTTATGAATACAGCTATCCACACAAACTACTACATAGATTTCCATTCAAAGAACTACTAAAATCTGACATTTTCCCATATTAAAACTTACGGCAGGGCCTGGCAATTCGTTTTTGTAAATAAAGTTATATTTTTAAAAAGCCACACCCATTCGTTATCATCTACAGCTGCCACAGCAGTAGTTGAGTGACTGTCAGAGGGACGGTGACAACTCACAAAGTCTAAAATATCTACTCTGTGGACCTTCAGAGAAAAAGTTTGCCAACTCTTGTCCTAGAATAGTGCTTCTGAAGCTCCAACGTACACCTGAGTCACTTGAATATCATGCTAAAATCAGATTCTTACTCAGTAGGCATAGCGCATTTCTAACAAGTTCCCAAGTGATCCAATGCTGCTGTCAGTCAGCCACACTTTGAACGTGCCTCTGTGCCCTAGTCCTGGGTCCTAAAGAATAAACAGCTACTACTAAGCCTGGCGCCACCTTCTATAGCTTCTATACCTTGAACCCTTGTATCACAGAAATCTTGTCCCTGGTCTTGCCTTTGTTCTAAAGTTCTTTTTCTCTGAGCAGAAGCTTTAGATTTTTTACACTAAATTTAAATTCTTGACTCTGGAACCACTATTTCTTTAAGTCATTCTCTGGAAATCAGTATCAGGGTTATTACTAAATGTCTTGATGAGGGTATCTAATTAGGAGATGTAGCTGGTCATCTCTGGAAATAGGTGACTTAACTCTGATTCAAAGCCAAATTTGGCTCTGGCCAGTGGCTCAGTTGGTTGGAGTGTTGTCCTATACACCAAAAGGTCACAGGTTCGATCCCTAGTCATGCAGGTACAGGAGGCAATCAACTGACATTTCTCTCTCACATCAATGTTTCTCTCTCTCTCTCTCAAATCAATAAACATATCCTTGGGTATAGGTTTAAAAAAAGAAAACCTTCAAAAAATCAAATCTGAATTCTGTACTCTTCAGTTTGATTTCTAAGGCAAGTTTTTGTTTGGTAGTATAACCCAGGTAAGACTTCTGGTTGAATGTGTCAATGAGAATTTTCAATTGACCTTCTATGAATTTGGTACAATTGCACCTACCATGTATTTTGTAACAGAATTAGATTCAGTGGACTGAGATGAAAAGAAAAGTTACGTGGGATACTCGAGGGTCAGTTGGAATCCCAACAACTGCACTCACAGGAAGAGGTGGTTTCAATACAGTGCGCTGCTCTGTTAGTGCTTGCAGGGTTCTCCTCAAGCATGCTGGAAGGCCTGTGGTGTCCAAGCATGCGACTAGTGGAACTTGGCTTTTGAAACATTTCCTAAGTGATAAAGCTGTGCCAAGTATACCAGACTTCCTAGACAATCTATACAGACAATATGATTATAGTGGAAACCTGATTTCCTTCTAAGAGTCTGGAATTTTAGCGGCCAGAGGATGTCTACATGATTAGCCTTCAATAAAAATTGTGGACTTAAGAGACCCAAATGGACTTCCCTGAGCAGACAAACACAGCTGGCGCTGCATTTCACTGCTGGAGGGTGTACTTGTGTAGCCCCTTACAGGAGGGAAAGTATAGGAAGCTTACATATTGATTCCTGCAGATCCCACTTGATAAAGGCTTTTTCCCTTACTGATCTGGTTCTGTATCCTAACTGTTGCCATAACAAATCTTACATGTGACTGACTATATGCTGAGTCTGCTGAGTCCCCCTAGCAAAGCACTGAACTTGTATGTTCTCTTGGGAATCCCCAAAAGACAACCCAATCAAAAAAGAAAAAAAAAAAGTAAATAAATCATGGTATTTTAAGAAGAAAATAATGCCTGAAGTTTACACATTTTACCTTGGGTAGGGGACTGCCGCTGCTGCTTCCGAATAATAAAAAGAATGGGCTCCTGAGCATGTAAAAGGATGTACTCCACTCCAACCATCTGACTGAATGAAAACAGAACACAGACGTCCACAGACCTATGAATGCTCTACAGAATTGTCTGTATAAATTACTATATAAAAGTATAGCAACACTGTAAGTAGGATTAAAACTGCCTATGTTTGATATTGAAAACTGGCTGTTTAATAAAACTGGCTATTTTCTGAGATAGTCAAATACAGTTAACATAAGATTTGGTTTTTAAACAGCAAAATTTCTTTACAAAAATTCATGATGAACTTAAATTTTCATCATTAAAGGGCACTGAAGAGCATGTTTCAAAAAAGGCAACCAAAATACCAAGATGTGTCCTGACCTGGGATATCTATAAATATATGTAAAATATAAAAATATACATGAAGACTATATATGTCCTGACTATATATGTCAACTATATATTCTACCCAACTGGAAAACATCAAAAACCTTATCCCTGTCCAATGCATTTTTCATCTGACAGATGATGTTTAAAAGTAACAATAAGTTGTCATAGTAGTTACAAACATTTGTCTCACAACAAAAGCTATTGAAAATACCATAGAAGTTTGCCCTGGCCAGGTGGCTCAGTTGGCTAGAGCACTGTCCCAGACACCAAAAAGGTTTTGGATTCATCCCCAGTCAGGAAACATACCTAGGTTGCAGGTTTGATCCCTGGTTAGGGTAGGTACGGGAGTCAGCTGATTGATGTTTCTCTATCACATCACTGTTTCACTGTTTCTCTCCCCACCCTCACCCCCATCCCGCCAAAATCAATAAACATTTCCTTGGGTAAGGATTTTTTAAAAAAATTTAAATACCACAGAAATTTAATTTTATGAATTTCCCCTGATGTTTAACTGACAAGTAAAAAAGCTATTACATAGTTGTTTCAGAAAGTTTTAGAACATTAATTCAAAGTCTTAATATTCTAAGTCTGAAAAATCTTGCTTTGTATTTGTTTGGCTAAAACTGTATTTTCTTTATTTGTCACACAAAGATGAATCTACTATAAACCTACTAAAGACATTAAATTAAATGTAGAGAAGGCAATAAGTCTGGTCACAGGGCTGAGAAAATCAGCTGCATGGCTACAGTCACTCATCACACCTACATCTAAACCTCACGGTTATATTTTAAAGGGACAGTAATACATGAAGTTATACACAGAAGACTTCCAAAGCAGTAAGTGACTACTAATAATACCTTTGCACATCAAAATTTTTTTACAAACCCAAACAAAACTCCACCTCTTCCAAAACTTCTACTCTGTACTTCATGATCCACACCTTGAAAGAACTGTTCACTGCAGAATCTCTAGTTGGCAAAGAGGTTACCTTCTTATAGTAACTTACTTTAAGTGCTCTAATGTTAGTCTCTGCATTTTGACCACTTCATTATTACATGTTCTGTCGTAAAAGGGATTACTTCTTTCGGAAAAGTAATCCAGGACATTTCCACTGTTCAAAGCAGGGATCCATGAACTGTCAACCCAAGAAATTCCCAGCAGATTATCTGTAGGAAAGAAACAAAATAATAAAATATGAGAAAAGAGGGGAAATATATCTAATTCTACAAATATTATGTATCTAATGTTGTAGGCACTATGAATGCAAGGAAGACATGGACTGTAAGTTACATACTCTTATAGTCTAACAGAAGAGATAAGGATGCAAGAAAGCAGTAACAACGTGACAGGATAACTGCTATAATAAAAGCATGAATAAATGTGTTATGAGAGCACAGTGGAGGAAGTAGAATACCCTACTGGAGGGAACTGGAATGATTTTTCACGGGGTGAGGGTTTTAGTACTATATGTTAAAGAATAAACAGAGGTTCATCCCAGAAAAACAGGGGCAAAGTACCTCTAAGTAGAGAGCATGCATATACAAGGGTGGAAAAATATTAAAGAGTATATTATGTTTAAAGAATCTGATTAGGTGGAGAAGTGATAGGATTTGAAATCTAATGAAGTCTTTCAAAAAACTGGAAATCCTGAATTTTTATATATTGGCAACTAATTCGAAAGTTTTCAAACAATATGCATGCCACAAAAACACATCCAGAGCCACCAGTCTGAGACCTCCCTATTAGGGACAGAGAAATCAATTAGGAAGCTATTATTATAGATGAGATAATAAAGATGCAAAAGTTAAAGGGCAAATGAGAAGTAGAATGCCTTTAATTACAGCTATATCATTTCACATTTAATAACAGAATTAAATCTGAAATTTTCAAAATGCCCAAAGGAAAAAAAAAGATGTGATAAATAGAACTAGATACCTTTAATTAATGAGCTTCTATTAGCCACTGGCTGCAATAATGCTTCATACCACTGACTACTAAATCCCACTAGGTGTGAGTCATGAATGCCTATATAAAACTGCTTGAAGAAGAAAGAATTAAAACCTCAACCTCTCCTATACTGTAATTGCTTCTGGTATCTTTGAAGAAGTCAGACCTAACCCAAAGTGGCAAGCAGTTACAAGCAAAATGAATCAAGTGAGAAAAAGTAATTATATAAAGGTAAATCGTGCTGTATACATTAAAAAGGAAACAAATAAAGTACATTAATGACCAAATAATCAGTATAGACCATTAAGATGGTTCATCATAAATGAATCATGCCATAACCAGATACATAACAAGCCAGCAAATAAAAAGACAGCTTTTCTAATGAAAAGCAACTAAGGATAATTGTTATTCTCAACTTTAAGCACTACAGTCCAGTTATTGAAGTAGTTTGGCTTGAAGCAACTTTGTTACACATTTCTTTATTTCTTTGGGAATGATTACATAAAAGCATTTGTAGAGGACAATTTTATGTTTCTTTCTCACTTACATAGTGGAAAGTGTATCTGTATGGTGTCATAACAAATTATTGATAATAAACTGTTATTATATTACAGGTCATTTCCACAGAGAGAGTAATCTGCAGAAAAAAATAAATATTTAGAAAAGATCCTACCTACCAACAATTATGGATAGTCAATAGATACAGGTATGAAGTGATGAGGACCTAGTGGAAGGTGAAGGCAATGCATGGGAAGATACAGAGCAAGCTACTAATTATCTCTCTGACCTCATTTCCTTCCTGCCTCCTTTCTCACTGTTTCAGCCACACCTGCCTCCTTGCTGCTCTTCTAACACACCAGGCATGCTCTCACCTCTGAGCCTTTGCAATGACTCTAACAAACCTAAATATGTAAAACATTATGAAAGCTAAATATTTTTAAATAGTCTGAACTAAATGTGGTTTGTTTTTGGTTGTTTGTTGTTTTGGGGGGGTTTTTTTGGTAGCAAGGGTACAGGCTGACACAGCCCCAAAACAGCTCTCCAACAATCAGCAAGTGATAAAATTAGGCACTGGATAACTAACTTAAATTGAAAGACAATCATGTAAAAGCATTACCCAGAAATGCTGAAGATCACTGGACCTTTCGAATAACTATAAAATGAGAATATATTTGTAGAAAGTTTGCTATACTCCACTCTGGTTAATGTAGAAAAAGGAATCTCAAACACTTCCCTTTAAAAATCAAGGACATACAGCCATGGCCAGGTAGCTCAGTCGATTAGAGTGCTGTAGCAACACACCAGGCTGCGGGTTCCCTCTCCCGTCAGGACACATACAAAAATCAACCAATGAATGCATAAATAAGTGGCACAACAAATAGATTAATTCTGTCTCCCCCCTTCCTCTCTCTCCAAAATCAATAAAAATCAAGTATATACAAACAAAACAATCCTACATAGAAATGATTAGGAGCATATTAATAGTTAAACATCTTTTGAGTAAAGCCCTTTTTTTTCTGGGAGTGAGGATTGAATCTCATCTTGCGCCTAGGTACAAAAATTCACTTAAAAAAAAGTTCCGCAAAGTTTCAAATGGAAATAAATCTACACTGAGAGTTTCAAACAAGTGTAGAAAATTTTGTGGGAGACAGCACCACACTGTAAAAGATACACATAATCTCCGGCACTCTCACGCCACTGAATTTTCCCCGGGGTACTTCCATAATCCCTCCTCCCAACCTGGAGGAACCTGGTCTGTACTAGGTTCTCCTCCTTCAGCTATTTTTTAATCGCTCTTCCGTTCAGTCTTTGGAATCCCAAAACACAATTACTAGGTTTCCCCCCATCCCCAAATTCACTGAAACAGTTGTGTGTATGCGAGCTGAGAAGAGAATGTATGACCTACTGCTACCCGAGATCAAGCAGCAATAAAGGTAATGAGTCTCCATATAATTATTCATTGACTCAACAAATATTTTAGTACCTTTACAGTCCAGCTGTGAAAAAGAAACGACCAGCTGTGAAAAAGAAACGACCCCTACGTTCAGTTATTGTTGGGTGTTCGATGGAAAGTATTGGAGAGTCAAAAGTAAAACTTGCGGAAGAAAATTTTAGGGATTCAAGCTCAGGGACAATTAAGGCGCGATGTCAGAAATAAAGCAGCCACGACGCCAAAATCCCAAAAGATGAACCAAATCCCGACGGTTCGTTATCCCACCTCCCACAAGGCCCAAAGGCTATTCCTTCACCCGGAGAGAAGAGCCCCATTTACTGTGGAATTATGTGTAAAAACAATGCTGCAAGTTTGACGTCTCCAAGCCCAGAGTTTTTTCCAATCCCTTTGTTTCGACACTTCTAAGATACCCCCGAGGAACTGGGAAACACCAAGCAACTTTTCGCCAGATTAAAGCCTTGGCTCGTCCACAGAAAAAAAGCTTGGCGACATCACAAAGGAACCCGAACCTTGCCCCCTCGAGCTATAAAGCCCCAAATCAGACCTCAGACAATCAAGAAACAAAGGTTAACAGCACAACTTACCTCGGATATCCACCGCCGCCATAATTCCGAAAGTGTTCGAGGGCTCATTTTCCGGCGCAGAGAAAACGTAACAACTACGGCGACGGAAGCAGCGAGTTGCAGGTCCTAGAGAGAAGAGAGAGCAAGGAGGAAAAAGGCGGGGCTGGAAGGTGGAGCGGAACTTGGGAAAGAGAGGCGGGGCGGGGCGGGGAGGTGGGAGGCGGGGCTGGGGAGGGAGGGAGGGGGCGGGGCTTGAGGTTGCAGCTGGGCAAGGGGAGGAGGGGCAGGGTTGGGAGGAGAGGGGCGGGACTTTAAGGTGGAGAGCGGAAAGGGGCGAGGCGAAGAGAAGAGAGGCGGGTCTGAAGGTGGAGAGGGGCGGGGCCTAATGAGAAAAGAAGTGAAATATGATTCCCAAGATATTGATTTATAAAACTAAATGTCATTAATCAGATTAGGAATAACAAGTAACAAGAGAGTAGGTAAAAATAAAAAGGTAATGATTTAGTTTTAAACATAACCATGTTGTGCATGAAGTGTCTGCAGGACATTCTATACACTAAGGTCCCTCAACCTTTGCACTACTGACATTTTGGGCCAGATAATTATTTGCTGAAGGTATGGGAAGCTGTCCTTTGCATTGTAGGATGTTTAGCAGCATCCCTGACTTCTATCTGCTAGATGCCAGAGGAGAGTATATGTTCAAGAGTAAAGGGAAATGGCACTGGGTATACACTGTGCTTTTGGGGGTATTGGCTGAGAGGAAAGGCTAGAGCTACAGCACTACCTGGAAGTTGTACAGAAATAACAATCGGGAAATGTGAATATGTTGATAGGCTAAGGCGAAACACCCGGCTGAGATGATCTTCAGTTTATCTTCAATTACTTCATTTCTTTATTCAGTTGGTCACCAGTTATTTTATACCTACTAGATGTTTTGCTTAGCTTGAGTTCAATGTAGAGAATAAAGCCGTAAACAAACCAAGCCTCTGGCCTCAAGCAGCCAACAGATCTGATGGAAAAGACAGACAATAAACAAGTAAACAAAGAAGAGCAAGACAGATTGCGATAACAAAAATGGGGGGAGGATGAGATAGGAAATAACTGGAGGAAACCACTTTGGGTAGGATGGTCAGGACAGACCTCTGTGCAGGTGATATATCTGAGCTGAGACCTGGAGGATGAGAATGAACCAACCACATGAAGAGCTGGGGTACAAGCATATCAGGCAGAGGGAACTACAGACCCTGCGGTGGGAAAATGCTTGGTCTGAGAACCAAAAAAAGTCTAGTACAAAGAAGCTGGATCATATAAGTGAAGGAGGAGCAGTGAGAAGAGACTGGGAGTGTAGTCTGCAGGGGCCAGATAGAGGGCTTTGTAAATAATTTATGATTTTATTCAAAGAAAATGAGAAGCTATTAAAGATTTTAAAGAGTAGAATGCCATAAAGTATTAGTCTAATCAGAAATTTGTTTATGACTGTCAAAAACATTTGCTGTTTATTGAACCACTTACTATGGCTCAAGAGACACTGTGCTAAGTAAGCACTTTGATGAATTATATAATTTTTCTCTCGCAGTTTCATGGGGCAGAAGCTATTACTCCCATTTTGCAAATGAGACTGTGGTGGATGAAGTAGCTGCTCTCAAACTTATCTACTTGAGTGCACAGCTAATCTACATTTTCTATTCCCCTTACAACTAGATGGAGCTACATAGCTAGTTCTCATCAATGGAATGTGAATAGAAGTGATGAGTGTCATTTCCAGGCCAAGGTGGTTAAAGGCATTGGTGCCTTTTCCACTTTCTCTCTCTGCAGCCACCAGCCAGATATCAGGCCTTAAGGCCATAGATTAAAAATGGGTGGTGGTGGGGGGAAGATGATGTCTCTGATTGGCTACAGGTGCTGAGTCACCCTGCTAACCTACTCTGACCCTTGACAAAAGCAGGAAATACGGTTTTATTGTGTTAAACAACACACACACACACACACACACACATACATGTACACAAACAAAATTTTTACTATGTACTATTTCTTCTATAAAACCAGTAATGCTAGTTAATCTTCCTTCTCTACAGGATAAGCTATAATTTTGTATCTGCCTCTCCTACATACAGTGTGCACTTTTGAGGCTTTGTGGTTTGGGGACTTACATCATTTGATATGCAAGTGTGAGAATGCAAGTGAAGGAAGAAAAATAAGAAGCGCTTCAGTAAAAGGGTGGAAATGACTTCTGATTGGTTAAAGGAAACGATGCTCCTGGATGATTGATAATGCTCTATATCTCCTTACTCCATGTGGTCACCACCCAGATAAACAGCTTTTCTTCACACAGGCTTTTTGTCAATACTGACATACTGTTCTTCATCACTGTGTTTCAGCTTCTCAACATTATCTCTAATATTCTAAATTTACACATGTCATATCATCCCACTTCTTTACCTTTAAAAATATATGCCCTGCCTTATAGGAATACCTGTATAATTTTAGGGCCTGAATTCAGACTCTTCTAAAAAGAAACTAGACTGTCAATTCCATGAGGACTTGGTCATATATGTATTTGCTTGATGGCATTTACCTAGTCCTTGGCCAAGTGTCTTCCGTGTCATAAATGCTCAACAAATTTTGTTGAATAAACTAATCATGTATGTATAAATGGATGATGCAATGGTCCTTAGATCAATAATAAACTTCTAGCCCTGGCTGGTGTGGATCAGTGGATTGAGCACCAGCTTGCAAACAAAAGGGTCGCTGGTTCGATTCCCAATCATGGCACATGCCTGGGTTGCAGCCCAGGTCCCCGGTAGTGAGTACGCAAGAGACAACCACACATTAATATTTCTCCCCCGCTTTTTCTCCCTCCCCCTGCCCTTCTGTCTAAAAATAAATAAATGAAATCTTTTTTAAAAATAATAAACTTCTAGAATTCAATAGTAAATGACATGTAATGACATTGTTAAATGGAACTGATTCATGGAAAGTTATAAGAAAACTCCTAAAATCTCTCTTTATCTTAGAATAATGCAGAAAAAGCAAAAACAGCTTTATTTATGCTAATGTTCTGGAAATCCACAGAATAAAAAGAAAAACACATGGCTGTGTTTTGTGTGGTATCCTACAATAAAAGTGTTCCAGCAAATATTAAATTTGTGTGGGTTATTTTTCTTTTGTCTTTTACTTAGTGAGGAAAAAGCCAGCTTCTTCATGACACAGACAAGGACAGACAATCACCTCAGAATTACCTGGGAGGTACCCCTGAAATTACCTAGGAGGTGCCTCTGAGGGTGACCCTGATGGTCCAGGGAGAGATACACTACCAATATTTTGTATTTTAAAGGTTGTAAGAAAAGTTCCACCACCCCTGCATGGCAAATGCTAAAACCTGATTTGGGGTAGTACCTCTGAAGACAGCCGTTCACCTTAGCATGTGACTGTAATCAAAAAACAAAAAAGAAAATCTTATCACTAAGTGTTCGACCCTAGAATCCTAAACATAGAGCACAGATTAGCTTAGTCTCAAAGAAATAAAATCATTTGCCCTCCAAAAACCTCTCACTGAATTTGGTTCCCACTACATGACATTGGTCAAGTGTCCATAAGCTTATGTAGCACTGTACCTCAAATAAGACTCCATGAGGCATCAAAAAGCAATAGCAAAGGTGGACGAAACTGATCAGACTCCAGCATGGCATTTAATGATGGCTAACAATTCATGCACTCTGGGTCGATTATGCCCGAGATGCTTGGCTAACTCTGGAGTGAAGCCAGCAGAGTATCCCAAGAAAGGTCCCGGACTACTGATACGGCAACTAGGGCCCCAGAAGTGATGCTGACCATCAGATTGCTTTATCTCAAGTGGCAATCCCAGCAAGCCTTGGGAAGAAGGTTGGCTGTGGTAATACCTTGGAATTGTGCTCGTAAATCTTGCTTTACTCTTAGGGACTGCAACTACAGAGTTAGGTAGTTTCCTAAACGAGATCACAGGGGAAAAAAGCAGTAATTCCTAGACCTTATTAGTAATAAAATTATTCATAGTATTCTCATATTGTCTTTTAAGTCTAGGGTATATCTGCACAATGTCCCCATTTTTAGTCATATTTTTTCTTCTTTTTTCCACAGTTAATGTCACCGAAGGTTTATCTAATTTGTATTTTTTAAAAGAACAACTTTTAGGTTTACTAACTCTATCGTATCTTTTTCAACTTTGCTTATTTCTGCTTTTATTTTTATTATTTCCTTCCTTCTACTTTTTTTTTTTTGGCTTTATTCTGTTGTTCTTTTCCTAATTTATTGAGATGAATACTTAGCTCATTAACTTTCAGCCTCTATTCACTTCTTAAATATGTATGCAAGACTACAAATTTTCCTTGAAGAAACATTTTCATTGTACCTCAAGATTTGATGAAGTGTTTTCATGATCATTTATTCTGAGTATTTATCAAGTTTTAATTCCATTTCTTCTTTGACACTGCAATTACTTACAAGTATGTTTTTTGACATCCAAATATATGGAACTTAAAAATCTGTCTTTCTATTAATAACTTCTAACTTAATTGCATTGTTCTCAGAGAACATATTCTATGTAATACCGATTCTTCATATATCTTTAGATTTGCTTTAGGCCTTATACAATCTTAAGAAGGAAATGCATTCTTTAAGTATTGAAAAGAGACACTGCAACTTCTCAAAACTGTCTTTTCCTGGTCTCCACGGCTGTACTCTCCTCTAGTATTTCTGCTGCCTCTCAGACTATTCTGTTTAATTACCTCTTAGTTTGGCTTCTCTTCCTTCCTTTTATCCACAAATTCTCTAATCCTTAGTTCCATGTCACTTTTTTTTTCTTCTTCCTGGATTTTACTCTCCTTTCTAGATGAAGTAATTCACACTGTGGCTTCACTCTCCATCCGTGTTTTCATAGTTTACTATCCAGACTTGCCTCCTGAGTTCCAGGAACATATTTGTCACTGTTTACTGGACAGTTCTAACTTGCTGTTTTGTGTCCCAGACTGAAAGATTCTCACTCCTGCCTGGATTCTCCATCTTACCTAAAAAAAAAACAAAAACAAAAAACAGTTGCCTCCCCTTCTGACCACATCCTTACTGACCACATCCAACGTACCACCAAGTCTTGTCCGTTCTCCTCAGGCTCCTCTCTTGTATCAGCCTCCTCCCCTGCACCGCCGCGGCTGCTCTTTAACCCCCACACCCATTCGGTCTTACCTGATCATTGTCGCTAGGGGAACTGTTTTTTTTTCCCCCCCAGGTGCTTTCTTGTTCTAAAATCTCTACTGACTCCCCATTTTCTGCCCACAGGATGAAATGTAAGTAGTCCCCTACTTGCTTTTCAGCTTTATCTCCCAAGCCCAAACCACCACTCCACATACTGAAACCCTACAACATTGAGCTTCTCATGAATTCCAGAACTGCGCAGCATGTTTTTTTCTTTGAGCCCTTGAAATTCATTCTATCTGAAAACTTTGAATGTCCTTTTCTCCCTTCCCTCTGTTACATCCTCAGCCCAATACACAGGAGAGCATATTTGTATATGTGCACATGCACACATATACACAAACACACAAAATCTACTCGTGGATAAGCAAGATTAGGATGGGGAGAGGAACTTTTTTTTAAAGCTTATTACTGTGTAGATGCTGCCAACTAGTGATGAATGTGATTTTAGTTGGAGGGAAGTAGATTAGTAGGGAGAAAGAAGGAAATAGTTAATAGTGCCTCAATGGGCAAATAGTTCCCCCTCCTCCTCTCTCTGATGACTTGTTAAGAAATTTTCTCAAGCCTCCATGAAATGATAACATGTTCATTTCCACTTCTCAGACATCTAATTGCCCAGGCATGATTGGGTGATTGGATGACTCTCCCAATCCACTTTCATGTCACTTTCTCTTGGGATTGGTTGCCTGGTAACTCTGATACCAGGCTTGCCTTCCCAGTAATTATGCTCTTGGTATTCTCCAATGATTATCTTCTGCTGAGTTTTCCTGCAGCTTACGTTTTATTTATTTCTGGATCTAAAATATGTGACTGTTAAGGAATAATTTTATTTTCTTAGGGCCATGTATAGAGTATATTTATATAAGAACATTTACCAAATATTTGTCAGTAGGCAGAAAATTTCTGGGTTTAGGTTCCATTTCCTGCTAGATAAAGTGACCCTTTTCTTCATAGATCTCTGACCTTGTGAGTACAGCTTTCTGTGAACCTGACATATACTGTGAGCTAATTCTTTACTTTCTTGTGGGTGTTGAAAGATAAGATTCAAAGTCATTTCACTGACCCAGATTAAAAGAATATATTTTTCAAAACTTAAAAACAGCCAAATAAAACTAAAAATAGAAAAAAGTTTGACATGATAGACTGTGTAATAACACATCTTTTCTCATGTAGCCAGTCTGTGCCATAAGCTATTCCCAAGTTACATGCAAATGAAGGCTATCACTGCATATATTATTTGGATATACAATGTACCCATGTGAAATGTAAAACCATATTGTATATATGCTAGCATTCAGGACTCTGTTTTTTAATATGCTATATAAAGACCCAAGAACATGCGCCTGTTTCATGGACAAATTACTCCAAGAAGTAATTTGTCTTCTTAGTGTTCATTCATCTATTTATTTATTTTTATTTATTCAGCTATCAGCTGTGGGTAGGTACAGAAGGGCCATGTGAACCAATATTGTAATACAATATTGTATTTTGTATGTAAATATTATTCGTATTGTAATACAAAGTGAAAAGTGATATAATAGAGGTTATAGTTTCATAGAAGACAAGTCAACTGTAAAGCTCTTGAGGAACTGTGCAGTAATGGGGGAAGACTTCTGTTCTTAACGTGTTTAAATTTGTAATTTTAAATAAGACATAGTTGCACGCATGTATGCACTCAAAGATGAAGCAAGTAATTCATAATTTTTATTGCAAATTCTATTACCCCTCTTATCAGAAAGCTGTTTTTACATGTAAGAGGGTCAGATCTCAAAAGCTAGATTAGAAATCACAGTGATTTCTGTAGCATTTTGATATAGAATGGAAATAAATTTGACTTTGATGTGTAGTTAAAATGTAAATAAGTAAAATTTGAAATAAGAATACATTTAATATTATAGTTAAAAATTACACTTGTGCATATAAATTCAACAAAAACATTTTTCTCCATATACATATGGTGAACATAGGTAGAAATATTTTACAAAATTAGAATCTTTAAATTATTTTATGTTAATGTTGATTATTATTAAAGCGAAGCACTAAAAATACCTAACTGGACTCCACAAATCCCCGAAATACAAAAGCTTGATCCTGGCTTAACAGTTGTTGATAGAATCATCATCATATGGCAGTTCAATATACCTTATTTAACCAAACTCCATGAGATACAGCTCTGGTAAATATTAAGGAACAAATGAACTAGAGTTGGTAATGACTGTTACCTTGGTCTTTCGACTCACCCAAACTAATATAATTATAGGCATAAAAGCTAAAATAGAATAAAGTTAAAATTGAAAATTTTAACTTTAACAGAGTTGGAGAAAATGTCAGCAAAAATGGAAATAATAAATATTTACATATTGATTCCTTCTGACATGTCAGGCACAGTGTCAAGCACTTTAAAAAGATTGCTGCATTTAATGCTACTAAGAGCCTCAGTTTTAAAAAATGTTTCAATTACAGTGTACTTTCGGTATGTGTTGTTTTGGTTTCAGGTGTACCGCATAGTGATTAGACAATCATATATCGGCTGCTTTACAAAGTGTTCCCCTGACATTCCTAGCACCCACCTGGCCTCCATACGTACTTATTGCTATATCATATATTCCCTATGCTGTATTTTACATCCCCATGACTGTTATGTAAGCATTAGTTACTATTAAATTTCCAGCTCACAGAATCAGAGACTGAAACAGTGATTGTCAGGAACTGAGGGAGGCAGGAAGATGTTGGTCCAAGTGTGTAAACTTTCAGTTTTAAGACGCATAAGTTCTGGAGATCTAATGTGCAGCATAGTGATTACAGTTAATAATACTGTATTATATTCTTGAAATTTGCTAAGAGAGTAGGTCCAAAGTGTCCTCACCACACACACACACACACACACACACACACAATGTAACTATGTGAAGTGATGGATGTTAATTAACTTGATTGTGGTAATCATTTCACAATATATACATATTAATATATTAAATCATCACATTTTACAACATAAGTATGCTTTAAAATAGACAATTTTGGTCAATTACACTTCAATAAAGCTAGGAAGAAAAAGTCACCAACTTACACATGAGGAAACAGAAGCTTAGGAAGTTAAGCAGGTACTCAGGCTTACAGTGACCGGTGGTGGGGCCCACGTCCCCAGTACCCTCACTCTCTCTCACTTTACTATTCTGCCTTTAACATATTGAACACAGCAACTGAAATATGAAATAGTGCCAAAAGATGAGTATGATTTTTCCCAGGAGAGGACAGAAGATGAGCACTTTGCTTTGACTACAAAAATAGCTGGTGAAAAGTCACAGGAGTGGAAGGAATTCTGTTCAAAGAAGAGCAACTATATTGTGCCACGAGCATACGATGTGATGATGCCGGAGGACGAGACTGGAAGGGACACTTGAGCCCTTTTTATGTCAAGTATTATTTACTTAGGAGTTTGACTTGGTTCTAAAGGCATTGGCTAGTCAATGGAGGCTTGCACTTGACAATGGGAAGTCAGACGTCAGGTGGGGGTGTCCAACCTTTTGGCATTTCTTGGCCACATTAGAAGAAGAAGAGTTGTCTTGGGCCACACATTAAATACATGAACACTAACAAAAACTGATGAGCAAAAAACAGGCTTTAAGTAAATTTACAATTTTGTGTTGGGCTACATTCGTAGCCATCCTGGGCCACATGCAGCCTGTGGGACGCAGGTTAGACACCCTGATGGGTGAATTGGATGCATACTAAGTGATAGTTCCTAGCAATCCAGACAAGAGGTGATGATGTGCTAAACTAAGGCAGGAGCTATCAAATTAATAGTGATATAGACCTTGAAGGGATAAAAAAAAATTTTGCTCTCCCCCTTGCTCAGGCCCACAGGTGCAAGCACTTAATTGGCTGTTGGATGTGTGCACAAATGGTAATGTCAGCAAAGAAGTACTGTCCTGCGCTTCTCACATATCAGTAATGTTTCCTGCAGTGGGTTCTTCTTTACCAATTCAAATGTGGAATCATCACTGTGGACTTCAGAGGAAAGGGTAATTATAAAATTCATTAGGCTTCCTGAATGAAGAAGGTATAATGTCTTCCAAGAAAATAATTAAACCACCATGGGCAAAGAGCCTCATCTGTATAATTGAAAGCCATGCAGTGGGTCATTATTTAGTATTCCAGATCTAGTCTACATGTAGCTAGTTCATAACCAAGCTCCATCTGGCCAAAATTAGTTACATTATTCTGTAAGCCAAACAAAGCTATTTGCTTTTGCTTTAAAGTTTTTCAATATTCTCTCCAATGTGGTCTAATGTGCATCTGGATTATGCAGTCTCCTTTTCTCAAAATAGTTGAATCTTGCTAGAGTTAAATGAAAAAGTAGAATCTATGGCATGTATAATAATAAAAAAAGCTTGTTTCAAGAGCTCAAAGCCCTGAATAGAAGAGGATTAGGATGGAATAGTCTTACGCCTATTTCAAAGACAGGGAAACCGAGCAGATGTGTGCCAAACTGCCAAGTGTCGAGGTGGTCAATTAGGATAACAAGCCAAAATGAAAGTAACAATCAAACCACTTGACTCACTTTGACAGTGCAGGCAAGAGGCCAAAGGGAAAGGCACTGGCTCTCCAGTATTCCATCTTTTCCCGTGGAAGAACACAAGGCAAGAATCAAATGGAAGCACAAATTGGGGATGTCATTGCACTGTCAAGGAGCCCCGAACAAAAAGCCCAAAAAATTCCTGCTTTTTTATGGACCTGTGGGGCCATAGGAAGGAAAAGTGCGAAAGGCTCTGTGGCAAAAGGTGCTGAGTCAACCCCGGCTGGTGTAGCTCAGTGGATTGAGTGTTGGCCTGTGAACCGAAGGGTCACTGGTTCGATTCCTCAGTCAGGGCACATGCCTGGGCTGCAGGCCAGGTCCCCAGTGGGGGGTGCGCAAGAGGCTACCACACACTGATATTTCTCTCCCCTTTCTCTCTCCCTTCCTCTCTGTCTAAAAATAAAATATATATATTTATAAAAAGGTACAGAGTCTGCCTCACCCAGGGGCCCCTGAGGGCCCCAGACAATGAGCTCCTGGTGGAGGAGCTTGGAAAGTGTCTCGCTTGAAGACCCCTGATAAACAGGACTCCGAATAGAAGTGCCGGGGCTGGGAATGCGCGCATTCACTTGAGCAGGGCTGGCTCCAGGGAACCTCAGCTGTAGACTCCAGTTCCCTCCAGGTAACTACGATGCACTGGCTGTGCACCGACTCTGGTGTGGGGAGGCCGGCTTCTCCCATGAGGCCTGCCAGTCAATGCTTTGTAACTGCCTATGGTCAGACTTGACAGATCACACAGAGGGTTTTGTTCTGGAGCCACACTCCTCATTGTAAACTCCGAAGAATCCAGCTCTGGTAAGAAATTAAGGTGGCTTCAGGCATCCAGCGTGCAAGTCTGCCAAAAGCCATATTGTGAATAGAGGACATAGAGGAAAGCTCTTGATCTGTCATTTAACCACTAAAGATAGTTGGCAATCTTGATTTTTTATATTATGGCTTTGAAATGCAAGACCAAAGATTAGATCCAGAGCATGAGAGGGAGAAGAGAAACTGGAATTTTCCTTTTTGTTGCCCAACTCTGCTGATTTCCTAACTGTCTGTGTGTCAGGCTTTGAGAAGTGAAGGGAAGGGAAAAGGAGAGGTGCTCTGAAAGTATCTGACTTCCCCCAGAGCACAGACTGTGTCAGCCTGCACCACAGGGAAGCAGGCATCAGCACATACTGTGGAATTTCAGAACCCCAGCAAGCACCTGCCCATCTGGCCCAGCTGCAACTCATACCTCAGAAGTCTCTTAAATTTGTTCTCTAATTTCCTTTCTCACTGCCTCTCACTTACGTTATTGTAATAGACTTCTGATTACTGTCCTTGCCTCTGGTTTATTTTTCCCACTGGAATATCTGGGAAGCATTAAGAGACACAGAACTGAAGCTTATTTGAAAGCTAGTTGTGTAGAGTTGGTAATTGAAGCCCACGGGAGTGAACGAGCTCTCCTCAACAGTGAGGTAGTATTAAAAAAAATAACCCCCACACTCCTCCACTAATGAACTAGGGAAAGAGTACACACTCATTTTTTCATTTATTCAATAATTATTATGAATGTTTATTATTATACTGTTACTACTCCAGTGATTAAGAAATTCCACCCAAGAAAAAAAGTCGGAGCAATGGGGTCGAGTTTTCAGTAAAGGACTTGTTAATGGATGGTCATTGGTGCCAATTTAATGCCAACGGGAATCCCCATTTTGGAGTGTGGTGAAGAAGGAAACTTTATTCAGTGCAAAACAGCTCAATTGTGACTCAGCAGAGCTGTGAAAACAGTACTTCTGCAGAACAACCCTGGGGCCAGGAGTTCCTGCCCCTGGTCCCTGATTGGCCCATCTTCGTGCAGATGAGGACTCCAAATCCTCACAGTTTGATTGGTCTAAAAGGCACAGTCCTGATTGGTCAGAATAGAACCACTCTGATTGGTCAGAGCTGCATAGCTCTGATTGGATGGGGAAAGCCTCAGTTCTGTTGAAATAGCGTACCAGGATAACAGGACCTCCTTTCTTAGGGCTGGGTTCAGATGGCAGAAACCCAGTGCAGGCAGGTAGTTCAGCACAGGTTTCTCCATGAAGTGCAGTTTGCATGAGAGGCCTCTGTGCAGAAACGGCTGCTAGACTGTTTTTTCTGTTGTTGTTTTTTTTTCCAGCCCAGTTAGCCATCAGGAGACCTTCTTAGTAGATATCCTTTTTTCCCCCTGACATACAGATGGATAGGAAATCAGGAGAGTTGGGCAATAAAAAGGAAAATTCCAGGATTCACAGATTTATATACAGATGACATTGGAGCTGATATGAAAAATGAGCTTTTTCCAGATGGGATGTGAATGGGAGAGGAAGGAGAGGAAGGGAGGAGAAAGGAAAGGAAACAGAAATATGTAGACACGAAGCATCCTGGCATACTCAAAAGTTTTGCAAAAATTTCCCTATGTTTGGATATTGGGGCTAAGGTGAAGAATGAGATGAGTGAGTGTAAGATACAGCAAGAGGCAAACTGAAGCCCTGTAACTGGAGGGCTCGTATTCTGTGATAAGTGATTTGGGTTTTATCCTGTAAGACCCAGGGGTGTCCCATGTGGTCCAGTATGGCTATGAATGCAGCCCAACACAAGACTGTAAATTTACTTAAAACATTATGAGATTTTTTAAATTTTCATTAGTGTTTGAGTATTTAATATGTGGCCCAAGACAACTCTTCGTCTTCCATTGTGGCCCAGAGACTCCAAAAGGTTGGACACCCCTGGTAAGCAATGGGGGAACCACTGGAGAAATTTTCTACTTGGGATAATGAAAACTCAGGCTTTTGTTTTAGGAAGCCCAGTCTGACAGTTATGATTGGAGACACTACTGTCTATAGTCTCGGAAAATAAAATTACGGGCCTGAATGGAGCAGGCAGGACACTCAAAGCTATTCAGCAGGTCCATTCAAAGGCATAGATGCCAGTCAAAGAAGCCAGATTTTAGGATCAAGGTTTTCCATTTATAAAGTCATATCTGGGCCTAGTCAGGAAAACTACATTTACTTTTATTTAAGCTCATGAAGAGTTCATTTACTTGTGCCCAGTTTCTGGGGGCGATGGTAGCAATTATAACCAGTTACACAAGCACCTCATTTTGATACGTGTGTATTGTCAACAGGTGACTCACAGTTTTGGTACCTGCATCTGGTTAGGAAAATTCTGTGGACAAACCACGTGTCACCTTGGATAATGCATTCTCAATAGGGACGATGAACAGTGGTTCGGGGGAGGGGATATAAAAAATCTCTTCATGTATAAAGCATAGATATGCATGTGGTACATAAAGAATATATACAGTATAGCTGTCCTATTAAAACATTACAGGGACTCCATATTCTGTGGTTCCTTTAATATGAAATGCCCAGAAAGGCAGATCTATAGAAATAGAAAGTAGATTAGCGATTGTCTAGGGCTGGGTGACTGGAGGTGATAACTAAAGGGTACAGGGTTTATTTTGGGGTTGATTGTTCTAAAGTTCTAAATGTTCTAAAGTTGATTGTAGTAATGATTGCACAACTCTGTGACTATACTAAAAGCCATTAATTTGTACACTTTAAATGGGTGAATTGTATGGAGTATGAATCATATCTCGTGAAGGTTTTTTTTAAAAAAACTTCCCTCCTTAAAAAAGAAACATCATGCGGGGGTGGGGGGATGATTAGGAAAACATAACTAAAAAGTCCCCTTAAGGGGCCAATAACAAAAAAAATTGAGAAACACTGCCTTGGACTAAAAAACTAATTTCATTGTTCATCTCAGTATTCCCAGCCGAAACTTCTGCAATGACAGATCATTCCCACTTAGCCTAAACAGTTCCTGGGTTGGTTCTTCCTAAGCCAGAGAGTATCCTATGGGCCTTATCACTATCATAGGTTGGGTCTAGAATTAGTATTGCTGGCCAGAGCCTGGTCTCTAAGAGCAGTTGGGCTGAGAAAAAAGGGGCTGGGGCAGGCATGCCTTATGGGAATCAGGGATCTCGGCTGCCTTATAGGAGAAACTATCTTCTAAAATCCAGGTTGGCCCTGGCTGGTGTAGCTCAGTGGATTGAGCATCGGCCTGTGAACCAAAGGGTCGCAGGTTCGATTCCCCAGTCAGGACATGTCTGGGTTGCGGGCCAGGTCCCCAGTAGGGGGCGCATAAGAGGCGACCACACATTGATGTTTCTCTCCCTCCCTTCCCCTCTGTCTAAAAATAAAATAAAAAGAATCTTTAAAAATAAATAAATAAAATAAAATAAAACCTGGGTTGCTTGAGACCACTAGAGGCTTCCTGAGCATGTAACCATCTAACTCAGTGTGCAAAGTAAGCTCTCAGGCAGACAGAGTCCAGGGTGGTTAGCAAGCATGGCTTTTATTAGGGAGTGCTCATAGAATCAACTCCCGCGGACGAGAGGGGAAGGAGGCAGAAGTCAGCAGAGGGAAAGGTTGAACTGTGACACAGGCCTTGACAATGGGCTTAGGCAGCCCCACGAGAAGCTGTGGAGCTGAGAGAGCCCTTCAGAGTTGTCCCAACAGCTGAGCATAAGCCCTTTATTCCTGAAGGGGTATCTGGCTGCTGCATCACAGTGTCCATTCCACTCGATATTTCCCAAGGGTCAGAATTTCTTATTTAAGAACAACAGAAGCTCATGAAATGTCTTGGTGGCTCTAACTAAAGTAGACTACAGAAAGTGACTTCCCAGGTGAATTCATTCTCTCAGTCACAGAACCATAGAGAATGGATTTGTACAGCATCGCAATGAATATACAGCTAAGACTAGCTAATATTACAAACTTAGGTTGCTATTATGACAAAATAGATGAACTAGCCATCACTGAAGGAACCACATCTATCAACGTAAGGATATTTAGTAGACGCTGCCAATAATGTGCACTTCCATGCCATGCATCTATCTGTTGTGTTATCTGGCGTGCAACATATGAGGTATAATACCCTATTTCTTTAAGACAGATTACCACATGATAATATAAAAAGCTATACAAATATGTTTAGTATTTTCATGTATGTGTAAGAATGTATTCGTTAAGATTTTCCATGTTCTATCAGATACAGTTCTGGGAAACCCTGTTCTTATCAAAAGCCACTCCCATCCCTAAGCCTTCCATGCTGTGCTATCTTCCTGACCCCTTATTGCTCTCTTAATACAGACCCCTGCATTTAGGAGACATGAAGAGTTCAGAATGTCTATAGATGGGTTTCAAAGAGACTGTGAACTCTCTGGAATTGAATGCAAAGTCGGTGCCTCATTGCCTAAGTACATGTTTCTAGGACAAGAGTCTACAACATTCATCAAATTCTCAGAACAGTAATTCCTTTGAGTTTATTAATTATTTCATCTTTCATGATGCTCTTTCTACTGTTTTCCTATATTCACTTTGTATTTTTGTATTCCATCAAGTATTACATACCAGGTTTTTTTAAAAATTCCTAAATGGGTCCCTCTTGAACAGATACCTCTGGACTGAAGACATACATCGATATCCACTCCCCAACAGTGGACATATGCCAAGTGGCTCTATTTCTGATACTTCTTAACAGCTTCCTAGAGGGGTTGGCATGACTGTCCAAGATGAAAGCATATTCGGAGGGATTCTTTTCTTACCTCCATTTCCAGAAATATTGCCTGTTTTCCTCTGAAGAGAAATCCACAAGGCCTGATAAATTATACTATAAGAAAAGCAAAAAAGAAAAAAAGAAAAAGAAAAAAATTGGCATTGAATTTTTGTCTTTTAGATAGAGTTATCATTGACTGAGTACTTGATTAAATATCAGGCACTGGGCTAAGTACTATACAAGGAAACTCATAACAAGCTTGTTAACTCTTATAACGAGCCTGTAAGATGGACGTTATTGTCATTCCCATTTGAGGGAATAGAAAACTGACACTTAGCAAGGTTAGAATGTACAAAGTCACACAACTGATAAGGCACATTTGATTTCCAAGCTAATTAACTCCAAGGCTCAGGCTCTTAACCACTAAGCTTGACCGCCTCCGAACCATGGCAAGACTGGCTTTTTAACTCTGTTCATTAGGGGAGAGGGAATGAAAAGAGGTTACAAAACACAGGAGGGAGACGGAGGAAGACTCCCTGGAGGAAGGGATGTTTAAGCAGAGACATGAAAGATGAGTAGTTCACCCACTGAACAAGAAAGGTAAGAAACTACAAGGTAGAATGGAGAATATGAACCAAAGCCAAACGGCAAGAGAGAACAACAAAGGGCAAAATGTTCAGAATCGCTGACACCTAGAATACTTCCCTGTAAGGAGATTGGAAGAGGTAAGGCTGGAGTAGAAATCAGAAGTAAGATCATTGTAAACTGCATCAAGGAATCAAGAGCAGTAGGATAATGAAGAAAGATTTTAAGGAAGCAGGTGATGAGGTCAGATTTGGATGGAGAAGTTTATTACTGTAACCCAAGTCTGGAAAGATGATGATCTATACTAAAGGAGTGACAGTAAGAAATGAACTAATGGGGTCGCTATTTAGCAGGTGGAATTGATAGGAATTGGTGAAGAACCTGGGGTGAGGAGGAGAATTCAAGCTAACTAGTTTGGCAGCTGGGTGAATGATTTAGTGAGAGAGGCTGAAGGAGTAGTTTAGAAGAGGGGATAGCATAGCTGTGTTTTGTTTCAGTTGTGTTTGAAGTGCCAATGGACTAAGGAAGTGAAGATGTCTACTAGGCAGGTAAAATTAAGGAAAGTCTATGAACCTCTTATGTAAACTTAGGAGCTCTAGCAGCTGCTGAGTGCATAGTAGGACACAGGGGCTGTGTCAAAAATGTTGGAAGAAACAGGTTTAATGGATATGTTTTATTGTCCCATTATGGGCCTGAGTGCACTTAATATTCTTTTCTGGCGTCTTGGACTGACTTCCTGTATAAGGATCTCTAAAAACCCAGTGTTTTTTATGAAGCAGCTCTTACTACTCAACTTTTCCAGATCCTTTTCATTCCAGACAGCTACCTGGCCTACATTTGAGAGCAGTGAGGTCACATTGTTTATTGGAAACAACACAAACCATAACAACTAACTGTTTTTAAAGATTTTATTATTTATTTTTAGAGAGAGAGGAAGAGAGAGAGAAAGAGAGGGAGGGAAACATCCACGTGAGAGAGAAGCACCGATTGGCTGCCTCTCACACACACCCCGACCAGGACCAAACCTGCAACCCGGACCTGTGCCCTGCCCGGGCTGGGGGCGGGGTGGGGTGGGGTTGCAGGTCGGATCCAACTGGCTACCCTTTGCTTTGCAGAATGACGCCCAACCAACTGACCCACACAGGTCAGGGCAACAACCGACTCTTTAAGTGTTTGGAAAAGGGTAATACCTAAAGATGCCTTATTGCTGCCACAGGCACATAAGCAGCCTTGCTAACTTTCTCCTTTAATCCTAATTCATCACTGCAAATATTTTGCCATTCTCCCAGGGAAGGGGCCAGCCTAGACTAGAATGGTAATAGCCCTTACCTAAACGTAAGTTAAGTTGGCCTCTATGGCTTTAAAAAAGATATTAGACCTTTGAATTCATACTTTAATGAGCTTCTTTCAACCATAAGCTCCCCTCTTCATCTCCCCCTTTTTTAAGAGAGCACTGATGTGTTTTCCTAGGTTGGCACTAAACCTCTCTGTAGTTCAGTTTGACTAAGTAATAACCACTACCATTGATCAGATATTGAGCTAAGTGCAGACAACATTTTTTTTTTCATGTGAACCTTACAATAATCCCATGAGAGCACATGGGGGTTTAGAGAGGTCAAAATAGCTTTTGTGAGGTCTCAGCGTCCACATTCATTAGAAACAATACTGCACTGGCTTTCATTATCTAGTCTTGATGGTGACAAGAATGACCACAAAAATACTTAGCATGTGTTGAGCATTGATTATGCCCCAGAAACTCAATGAAAACACTTGACATGGATATTGGCTTTTAATTCTCCCAACAGTTTTATGAGGTAAGTATTGTACTATCGTCTCCGTTTTAAGATGGGTATTCTGAAGACTAGAAAAGTTGTCACTTGCTAAGTGTAAGTGGCAAGGTCAGAACTGGAACACAAGAGCCTGACTTCAGAAACTGCAACGCAGTTTGTTTGGGGCGACTTCAGAGGCCCCTCTCCTGCTGTCCAACCCCCTGCTTCCACCTGTTCAAACATTCAGTGACTTATTCCTGTACCATGGAGCCTTATCACATTTTGTTTCATATAAGTTAACACCATTAAAATTATGGCTTTGAATGGTTGTATTGACTTTATCCAGTTTAGCAAATTTTTGTCTAGCCTAAGAATTGAAAGGTAGAGCGAGTCACATGTGGGCCCAGGGCCAAGTTGAGGCAGAGAAATGTATTTTTCAACCCTGAAGGTGCAAGGAAAGGACTGAGCCTTGGCTTCCCACTTCACAGCTTGGGAAGGCCTAGTGCCTCCCCATGTAGCAGAGGCCGCCCTTGCCAGAAGGAGTCGCTGCTTCACCAAGTGATAGTGTCTTGGCTCTTTGACTCCCCAAACACAAGGCTGGCTGGGTTTCCTTCTCAGTAATCAGAGGAAGTGTAGAGTCCAGCTTTACCAGGACAAATACCAAAATAAAACAATGCTTAATTTTCCTCTGGCTTTGTTTTTTTTTTTTTTCTTTCTTTTTTCCCAACTGGAAGAGGATTGGTAACATAAACAATTAAAATTCAAAAAAATTTTTTTAATTTTTAAAAAGTTTTCAGTTACAATTGACATTCAATATTATACTAGTTCCAGGGATATAGGTTAGTGGTTAAACATTTATGTAATTTAATAAAATGATTCCCCCAATAAGTTTAGTACATACCTGACACCATACACAGTTATTACAATATTACAATATTACTGACATGGAAATATATGATTACATGTATTTCCTACGCCGTACTTTACGTCCCCATGACAATTTTGTACGGCTGACTTGTACTTCTTAATCCCTTCATCTTTTCCACCCAGCCTCCCAACCCCTCCCAGATGGAGCCTGGTGCTTCTCGAAGTCTTCAGCTAACTTTGGAAATGAACGCTTGGCTTGCTTTCTTATACTTTTGCCCCTTGCCTCTCTGATGGCCTTCAAGTCCTACAATACTTTTGTACTGTCCTTCCAGCCCCCATCCAGGTCTGTCTGTTTTGATTCCGAGCTCTTCTCCACATTTTCCCCATCTTCTTCCACATGTTAAGGTGGCCCTGATAATACCAGTACTTTGTGAATTAAATAGCAGGCAACTTAAAACAATGTAGTGCCTTACCTTTTCAGCACAGAAAGATACTTGATGGATACAGAACAAATCTATCAACTATAATGCAAACTTAGTTGCTGGAAAGTAGAAGTAAACAAAGACTGAAGGAGAGAAAAAGGAAAGAGGTTTAAAAAAAGGGAAATTGTTAATAAACTCCATCTTTGTGGTGTCATATATACTTTCATATGTTTCTCTTAATTTTAGCTTTAAACAGCCTCCTTTATCCCTACCCAATGAGCTTGAACTTTGATTTATTGAGAAAGTTCAGAGAGCCCTGGACTTCAAGATCAGATATTTTACACCCCCACTACAAGATTATCTGGTACAGGTAAGAGAAATAAGTGTAAATGAAGCTATATGTTCATCTTAATTCTTTTTCTCTGCCCTTACCCGCTTATGTACGAATACCTCCCTCCCAGGCCTACAACTCAACCCTGAATTTACTGACAAAGATTCTGCAGACTGTGTGTGGGAGGGCTGGGGAAGAATGTAAGGAAAGGAAATAAATAGTGAATGATAAGCTTGGCTGGTGACAGATTGTTGCAACAGTAGTAGAATCTGCAGGAGTTTAGATTCAATTCTGTGCATCTCAAGAGATCTTGAGAACAGGAGAAGGGAAAGAAAATCATTTTTAGCAGCTCCGTGATTATGAACCCACACTTTACCTGTCACAAGGCGACCGGCATGGTGCCACACAATCTAAACATTTGTGGTGGTCAAGAGTGTGATCTGAGGTGCATGAGAACAGCCACCTGCTCAGAAAGGGTTCTCTGTCTCCCACTGGGTCTGAAATGTCCCATTCATTCGTTAAAACTTGATAGTTCCCCAGTTCTAATATCGTGACACCAAGGGAACCTTATGGTACCAGACAGGTACTCAGATTTGACTGGTTGGAGTAGAAAAGGGATTGTTTAAAAGGCTATGGGAGAGAAGTGATGTCAGCAAAATGGTGGGCTAAGCAGTGACAGGCCCTCCTTCACCACAGAGTTACCACGTTCGCAAAATACGGACCAGAATACCTCTGTGAGAAATCCGGAGATCAGTCATGAAGCTACAGCACTCAGTCATGGTAAAACAAAAAGAGATTCCAACAAAAGAGGTATGAAAATTGGTGGCCTTTGGCACACCCACTCCTGTTCTTCCCTTATGCAGTATAGTGCTGAGCAACTAGGAGGAAATATCTCACACCAGGGCTCCCCCTTGGGAAGGAAACAAAAGAGTAGACCATGAGTCCAGCATTCTAGCTTGTTTGGGTGCTACCTGAGGGACTTGTTTCTATCTTGCTGAATTTCGACCACGGAAAGGACCAACACCAGTTTGGAGGCAAGTAGCATGTTAGAGTTGTAGAACCACAGGTTGACACCAGGGGGGGCAATAGATCAGAAAAGATTTGAGATGTCCTAGTATCTGCCACTGAGTTGACTGGTGAAGGTCTTTCCCAGAACAAAACCAATATGCAAAGACTGGGAGAGATGGCTGGTTTTTCAAATGCCCAAATCCCAGCAAAGGATTACAAGGCAAACAAAGAAACATAGAAACATGGACCAAACGATCAAAATAAAACTCCAGACACTGACTCTAAAAAAACAGCTCTACGAGTTCTCTGACGAAGAATTTAAAGTAACTGTCATAAAGATGCTCCACTGGCTAAAAGAAAAAACAAATAAATAACTAAATGAAATCAGGACAACAATGCATGGACAAAGTGAGAATATCAACAAAGAGATATAAACTATAAAAATTAACTAAACTCCAAAGCTTAAAAATGCAATAACAATACTGAAAACTTTATTATAGGAGTTCAACATAAGACTTCGTAAGGCAGTAGAAAGAGTAGTGATCTTGAAAACAAATCATTTGAAGTCATTGAGTCACTGGAGTAAAAAGAAAAAAGAAGGAAGAAAAACAAAGAGAACATAAGGTACTTGTGGGACGCTATCAAGAGGACCAATATACACATTAGGGAGTCACAGACAAAAAAAGAGAAAGGGATTGACAGCTTATTTGAAGAAATAATGGCCCAAACTTCTAAAATCTGAGGAAAGAACTGGACACATAGATTCAAGAAGCCTAAAAAATTGCAACTAGGATAAATCCAAAGAAAATCGCACTGAGACACATTACAATTAAACTGTCTAAAGTCAAAGATAAAGAATCTTGAAAGCAGCAACAGAAAAGCAATTTCTAACATGCAAGGAAGCTTCCATAATATTATCAGTAGATTTCTCAGCAGATACTTTGCAGGACAGTTCAGACGTGGCATAATATACTCGATCTGCTGAAATGAAAAAACAAAATGAAACAAATGTGTCAACCAAGAATAGTGTCTTCAGCAAATCTATCCTTCAAAAAATTAAGGAGAAATTAAGACTTTCCCAGATAAACAAAAGCTAAGGAAATTTATTACCACTAGACCTGCTGCTCTACAAGAATAATTTAAAAGAGTCCTTCAAGTCACCGTTGCAATGAAAGCGATAGCATTCTATTTTAAACAGATAATAACTTAACTCCAATATGCTCATATATTTACCTTTAGTGGAGCATTTTATATTTTCATATATTTTCCTGTTATAAGTGGACATGAACAAATATAGTAACCTATTATAATTTATATATGTACTATGTGCTATTATAATTTTAGTACATAGAATTTAAATGACAAAAACATTAAAATTAACTATAAATCTATGTTAACTGGTATACATATATAAAAACATAATTTGTGACATCAATAACATAAAGTGGGGAGGGTGGATCTATAAAGGTATTTTTACAGATGAAATCAGGCACATTCAGGATGGTATGGCCATAGACTAAAGGAGTTTCTACGTGGAATTGAAGTTAAATTGTTATCAGTTTTAAATAGAATGTTACAACTTTACGATTTTTTTATGAATTGCAATGGTAACCACAAAGGAAATATTACATGAGCCATCTAGTCGAATTTCTAAAAACCCAAAGTGGAATAGTGGTTAGCAGGGGCTGGGAGCAGGGGACAGTGAGCTGTTTAATGGGTATTGAGTTTCAGATTTGTAAGATAAGCAAGTTCTGGAGATCTGTTTCACAATAATGAGAATATATTTAACATAACTAAACAATACACTTAAAATGGTTATGATGAATTTTATGGGTTTTTTAAACAACAATTTAAAAAGGCTATGGAGGCAAGGTGAGATCCAGTATTTAATGTGTACAGAGTGAGTTTTGCAAGATGAAGAGGATTTAGAAGGTGGATAGTGCTGATGATTGCATAATAATGTGCACGTATTTCACGCCACTAAAACGTACACCTAAAAATGGTTAAGGTGGTAAATTTTATTTTATGTATATTCTACCACAATTAAAAAGAAACATTGAACCCAAAGTAAGTGTGACTGTGTCGATGAATTCACTTCAGTCTAAATTGTGTTCCACCCTCCCTGGCGTTGCACCTTCAGAACCCATTTCATAAATATTCCCAAAGATTTGCCAACATACAGGCACAAAATACTACCAAAAATATATCATGGGATAGTTCACGGAGTCAGCAGAGCTAGACGCAGGGCTACACAGGCAAGGACAGTGCCCCCAAATCACACCATTAAACAAATTCGCAGTGCGGGCAGCATGGTGCCACTACCAGACACTGGATGCTGCAGCCTGCACCTCTACCGCCGGAGTCTGTCTCTGGCAACACTTGTCAAAGCAGCTGTGGCTGCTTCCCACAGTAGGCTAAGAACTGACGGACCATAAGGTAGCAACCGACAGAATAATCTCATGGAAATTTCCTATCAATGGAGTCACTCCAAAGCAATGGTTCAGAAGCCAATAATATTTTAACGACTTAAAAATGCATTGATGATACTTTTACATTTTAAAATTAGGAAGTTAAATGGACAGAAAAGCTCCTCCGGCAGAGCTTTCAGGTGACCTCGGCGCCGGCTGACGGTCGGCCTGTGACTTCTGAGAGACCTTGAGCCAGAACCGCCCAAGTAAGACACTCTCACAGAAACTGGGGATTGCTGAAAGCCAATAAATAATATTTGAGGCTGCTAAATTTTGGGATACTTTGTTATGCAGCTGTAGATAACTAATATATCTCTTCAGAAATTCTACAGGGGAAAAAAGATGGGGAGAGAGAGAGAGAAGGAAAAGGCTGTTAAAATGTTAAATGCCTAGTGATGATACATAAAATTATAAGAAACAGACCAATGACCAAAAACATCCACACACGATCTCACATACCAATAACAGAGTGAATCTCAGCACTTGGCCAAACAGGCTACTGTCAGGTAGACAGAATTTGAGAGTTAAAAAGGCACAGGTTAGCCTTTTTAACTCTAAATAGCTCACCCACTAACTGAAAATTTTCCACTAGTGATACATTTCATTGAGTCTTTTGTATCAGGTTTTTAAATGTCTCCTAGAAGAAATAACACATTACAACATTATTTATAATAGGGTCATGACAGGAAAAAAAACCTCTAACTGTAATGATTCATCTGAAAAGACTTAATACAGAGGCTACTTGGAAAAGCATGGGCATGATTATAGGAATCTAAGAATGTTGATGCATCCGGAGACTAGCAAGAGAGGGAAGATATTTGGGCAAAAGGCAGAAATTGTGTTACCAGGTAGACCCAGGGAGCAGCGGGCACCCAGCCCTATCACAATGGCAGGACAGGGCCACCACGCAAATCATGGTGCCAAAGCCGGGAGGGAGTGGGAAAGATGTACAATGCTCTCTGCCCCACCCCATCCTGCAGTCTCATGTCGATGCTTTCCTTAGAGCAAAGATGACCAGCCGTAAGAGGGCAGAAGGGCCCAGTTGGTTCAGGGGTCAGTCTCCCAGGGCACAAAGCCAGGTAGAAAGGGGCAGAGAATAGATGGTGGGGGGTGGCACTGTGTTAGGACACTTCCACATTCTTATAGAATGTTAAAGATCATCTAAGACAGCCCACCAGGTCATCTGTGTAAATCCTCTTTATTTCAGCCCTAGCAGAAGAACTAAAAACTCTAGTAGTGGCAAAAAGCATAACCTTCGGAGTCAGGCAGGCCCGCTCCCTGCTTCCATGCTGTGTGACCTTGGGCAATTTACCTAACCTCTGAAAACCTCAGGTTTCTTCTTTGTAATGTGAGCATCATAATAACCTCATGGGGTTGTGGCAAAATTAAATATACATGCAGAGGTGGGGAGACTGACCTCCTCCCGATGGGGAGATGTTGACTTAGTTCGGCATGAAACAGATTCACAGTGCAGTGTGGTCTCTCAGTTCAGATGAGTGGCTCATGAAACATCTTCGTTGCTACTTAAATATCTATCAGCTGAAACCTGGTGAAATACATTCTGCTATATCCATGCAAATACCATATAGCTAAATTTTAAAATGTGGCAGTTCTTTATATACAGAACTACAATAATGTTCAAGATAATACATATAATGGAAGATAGATGACAGATAATCTTTGGAGGGATGAACAAGAAACAAGTAACAGTGGATGCCATTAGGAAGGATTTGGAAGGACTGAGAACAGGGTTAGAAGGAAAATTTAATTTACATTGTATACTCTTTTATAGAGAGCACTGTTTGAATCTTTCCTGTGTATATGTACTGTCTTTTAAAAACTTCCTTGACACCCAAAGTCTTTCAAGTCGGTGTGGTATATTCTTCTCTTTATTCCACAATCCTTATAAAATGCTCGCTACTATAGTAGGTACTAGGGCTACAAAAAGTATAAGAAACAATCCTGGTTTTCACGTAGCTCTAGTCCAGTTTTACAGACAGAAAAGTAGCAGCTAACCATCACACAGTACAGTAAGTATGGCCTACCTGATTTTCCCTACTTAAAATTCGAAGACACGCACATGCCCAATCTCCCGTATAGTCCCCTTTTTGGTTGCACTTACCACATTCTAACATCCTGTATAATTTATTTATGTATGATGTTTATTATTAGTCTCCATCCTCTCCATGAAGGTGATGATTTTTGCCTGTTCTGCTCATGGGTAGATCTCTAATGCCTGAAATGGTGAAATTTTTCAATATATATCTGTTGAATGAATAAGTGCTATGTAATATGAAAGTACGTCAAAGAAGCTACCAGAACACAGCAGCAGGAACACCAACCTTGTGAACAGAGGTCAACAAAGGTTCACAGCAGAGGTGACACTTGTGCTAAATCTTGAAGCAACTCTGGGTGACTTTGGCTGAAAGGTCTAACATTCTAAGAGCAAGCAAATGAGAAATCCAGAATGATAAAACCCACAGGGAACTGTGAGTCCACAGGCATAGAGACCTAAGGGAGAGAGAATGCAGCACAGAGGGGAAATCGAACACATGGCAATAATATTGATTAATAATGTTGTTCATTGTTTCTGCCGGCTGATGAGTTCCTACAGATTTGTTATACTACCCTCTCTTTTGTGTCAGTTTAAATTTTTCCATAATACAAAGTTAAGAATAAATTAATAAGTAAACTATTTTTTAATGTGTATAAAAGAAATTTAAAAATGAATGTTTTCCAGGCAGGGGTCATGGCTGTGGTTATCAGCCATACGTAACATCGGCCAAACCAGGGTGGTAGCAGGGGAAGGACAAAGAGACTAAACACCTGAGAAGGAATATATGTCAGTAGTTTTTCGATTGTAAATGGCAACTCCAACCAGCTCAAATATAAAAAGAAATTCATTAATTCGCGTACTAGAAAGTCTGAAGATGTAGTTGGCATTACAAAGTGAGGTGTCTGAGGGCTTAATTGTTACTACCAGAGCTCTGTCCTGCCCTCCTATCCCTTTTGCCTCTGTTCAATTTCACTTTTCGGATAGGTTTTCTCCAGGTGGTAGGAAAGACAGCCATTGATAGCGCGCGCCTCCGACCCTCCCAACTTAAAGAACTTTCCTCTCTCAATGTCCACATATAAATCTCACTGAAATTTCTCATTATCTCGACTTAGGTCATGTGCTCCTCTCTGAACAAATCCCTGTGGGGTAGGGGAGATAGAAAAATATGACTGGCCAAGGCTGGAATAACACTAGCACGTGGGGGATGGGGGCTCAGGCACTCTGATTGACAGCTCCACGAGGACCACGCGAAGAGGGAAGGGAAGACTCCCCTAGGAAAGGAATGCCAGCAGATCCAAATAACTGACAGCTTGGCTCCTGGGGAGAGCTACAATTTATATGAGAAATGGGAAGGTTGTGGGGTGCAGAGTGGATTGAGCAGTAGAGAGTAGGGATAGGCAGAGAGGCTTTATTTTTCTAAATAGGGCCAGGCCAAGCTGGACTCTGGAATGATAGAGAAGTTTGTTGCTGGGGTAGGGGTGCGGGGTCAGATGGTGGGATGAGTAAAAATACAAAGCTCACAGTAGCCCGATGTGGCTAATGCTACATCTGGGTATGAAACAGTTAAAAATCTTCCACTTTTCCAAAGAAGAATAATTGAACACTGAATAGGGATAAAAAATGGTGATGGCTATTCTGTAATATTCTCAGGTAAATTGTGAAGATGAATGCAATTAGAAAAACATCCTCAAAATCGTTTTGTTTTTTTGTTGGCATGTGACCAAACCCTGAACAGCTTAGATTAGTATTAAAGAGATTCAAATATGTGTCTTTTGCATATGTTTAAGAAACTGAACTGAAGGAAGGAAAAAGAAACACATGCCATCTGCTCAGGAGGTGTGCGAGCTCCAGAGTGACTTTGGAAGGGAAGGGGGCTTCAGTCTTCTGAGAGCAGCCTGCAGTGAGAGAGGCAGAGACTTAGAGGGGCAGAGACAAGGTCAGAGCCCAGGACAGACACAGAGCCGGAGACCCATAAAGCCAGCGGGAGCCCCGTGCCTTCTGCTGTGTTGCTGCGCCAAGCTCTTTCCACCAAAATAACTCCACATGCATCTTCTCCAAGAAGTCTCCCGGCATATCTCGGCAGTAATGAGTTATTCCGTTAATGGTGTGATCACCCAGAGGATGGATTAATTGAGCTGTGTCCAGTGCTTGCTCGTGATGAATGAAGGGTGAGGTTTTGGTGACATTAGGCCAAAGGACCATGAGTCCTAGAAACCTACTGTGGCTCAATCATCTTTCTCCCCGGTGAGGTTCATAAGCAAGCGATACAGTCAAGGGCCATCGACAGATTAAGAAATCAAAATACTACTTTATTTTCACCTGAATAGATGCCAATTTTTTTTAGTACGGAGTTGCCTTGTGAAAACAAGGTTGAAGAAAGCAGTCTACAGGAAAGACCCACACGAGCCTCCCCTCTCCCTGACATACGGAAATTTTCATACCCTCTGTCCTGTCACATTTGAACCAGAAATGGAAGCAATAAAACACTATGCTTGGTGGTGCATTTGAGGAAGAGAAAAGAAGATGGCCAGCTCCCAGGAGGAGGCCCTGGCTTAGAGTACCTATTCCCGCTGCATGAAGGAGAAGAGAAAGCTGCCTGCAGCGTCACAGCCCTGCCCTTTAAATGTGGGTGGGTGAAGTTCTTGGAATCTGACCAACCTGAAGAACAAGTCCTCTCTGGGGGAAGGTAACAGCCAGGAGAGAAGGGGGACATGGAACTTCTCTTTCATCTAAATACTTGTTCTTCAAAATGTGGACCATAGGCCAGCAGTATCAGCATCACCTGGTAGTTTTGTTGGAAATGCACAATCTTGGACCCTACCCTAGATTAATGGAATCTGGGAATTCCATGGTAATAAGATCATGATTCATGTGCCTGTTAAAGTTTGAGAAGCACTCAGTTTCTGAATCCTACATCTATGCCCAAATTGTCATTTGGATCTTTGCTCACTTCCAAAAATAGTACTCTGCATATGGTCAATAGTTAATGACAGGATATTTGAGAAATTCTCTTTGGCACCTATTTAATTACATTTGAAGGGAGAAAACAATTTCTGAGAAACCAGCACACATTTATTAACAAGTGGCTTAGACAGGGACAGACACATACCAAAAACAAGCAAACGAAACAGTTCTAGATATACACACGCAGCTCTGCTCAGCAGGACAGATGGGCATAGTAAGTCTCCTCTCACTCCATCCCTCCGCCCATAACGCTCCCTCCCTTCCTGGCTCATGCTCTCCTTCATCCAAGCTAGATTGAGCTCTCATGTTGAACCCTGTTTCACACACAGGAAAGTACCATGTGGATTACATGTCTCCTGCAGCCCTGTCCCAAAAACCAAAATCTAAGTATGAGATACTGTACCATTAAGCCGGGAGAGAGCGGGAAAAATGAAAAGCAACTTGGCATATGAGTATTTCTCACATTTAAACAGGTATGATCTTCATGACCCAGTTTGTGTCTTACTTCTGACAGTAGTCAAATCCCACGCCTGGTATCTTCATCCAATATCTTCAGTAGCTCTTCCTACCTGAGTAGGAAGTTAATGATAAAAACTCAGAGCACTCAGTTCTCAGTGTCTTCTCTTTCCTCTACCTGACACAGTATCTTAAAGTAAAAAAAAAAAAAAAAAAAAAGGCCAGGTGTTGGTAAATATGAATTAAATAGAGTCTGCCATAACATTTTTATAGGATCCAATAATGACAGAATTTAATGAGTAATGATTAAACTCACCATCTGTACAGTGTACTTCACAACAGCTCTACAAAGTAAGTAGCATCCCCATTTCATGATTGAGGAAATTTCAAGTTTTCAGAAGTTAAACAACTTGTCTAGGAAGCAGCAAAGATAGAAATCCAGCCCACACTTGTCTGATCCCAAAGCCTCTTAACCACTGAACTAACATAATGTCTCTCTGGTCAGAAACCACTGTGTGAATAGAGAAGCTATTTCCCACTCTGGGGCTAAAGTGAAGATTAAATGAGGTTAAAGATGTTCAAGTACCTAGAAAAATAAGGTGCTGTAATATATAAGATATCATTTAGTGCCTTAAGATTGTGTCCAAATATAGGCCCTCAGTACTCTATAAATGCCAATTTGACATGTGAAAATGTTCTCTCTTATAATTAAAGAGATCCCAGTTCATTCAATTTAGAGTTCTCATTTGTTAAGTTAGAAAATATTTTTTAACGTTTAACCCTCGATATTGGCAAGGATGTTGTGAAACTAGCACATTGCTGGTGGAAGCACAAGTTAGTACAACCTTTCTGAAAAGCAAATGGACAATATGTTTCAAGACATTTTTTAAAATCGACATCAGGATTTCTTGTAAGGAAAAATAATTAGAACAAAAATTTAGTACAAATAGAGTTAAGGGTACAGATTCTAAAAGCAGATTGCTTGGATTTAAATCCCAGCCCCACTGCTTATTGTCTGTGTGACCCTGGGCAAGTCTCTGTGGGATGGTATCGAAAATGGGGATAATAAAATGCCTATTTCACTGGGTTGTTATGAGAATTAAATGAATTATTATATGTAAAGTGCTTAACCCAGTACCTGACACAAAGTAAGCACTAGATAGAAATAGTATCTATTATTTTTATTATCTCAGTATTTTATATAATAGCAAATAATTGGAATCAATGTGCCTGACTATAGGAAAATGGTTCAGTACACTATGATGCAGACATAAAATGAATAGTATAAAGCCA
>PVJD01003355.1:144307-165888 GCA_004026545.1 Mormoops blainvillei
GCCCCCCTCCCCCCGCCCCACGTCTCTCTCGGTCTAGGCGCGTCTCCCTCCGAGGGCTGGGTTGAATGGGAAAGAACCCGGCCGCCTTTGTCACTAATCCTCCCCTCTTTCAGGCGAGCCAAGCTTCTTCCGGGTCAGCGACCACCCCCGCCACCCCATTCGGCCCGCGATCCCCCACACCGCTAGCCCCGGAGCGCGCGCGCGAGGGCCAGGTCCCCACCCCCCGCAGGTTGCGGGAGGGAAGGAGGGCGAAGAGGAGGGCGGGCGGCGCGGGAGTGGGGGAGGAGGGAGCGAGAGAAGGAGGGGAAGGCAATCCGAGGAGGAGGAGAGAGCAGGCAGCCTCCCGCAGCGGGCGAGGAGAATGGGAGTGCGGGGCGACAGACCGCCGCGGGGTGTCACGGCCGCGGCGGCCGAGCTTGCCAGACGCGGGGCCGGCGCCCGCCGCTTTTAAACCCGGGAGGGCGCGGCGGCGGCGGGCGGATCGCGGCGCGCGCTGGGCGCCGGGCGGCGGCCGAATGGAGAGGAAGGGCTCGGCGGCCGGGACCAAGGGGAACCCGAGCCTGCCGGTGGCCGGCGAAGGGCAGCGGCCGCCGCCGCCGTTGTGCGTCCCGGGCGGCGGCGGAGGGGCTCCGACGCGGAGCCAGGCTGGGGCGGCGGCCGAGCCCGCCGAGTTCATCCGGCGCGCGCACGAGTTCAAGAGCCAAGGGTCGCAGTGCTACAAGGACAAGAAATTCCGCGAAGCCATCGGCAAATACCACCGGGCGTTGCTGGAGCTGAAGGGGCTGCTGCCGGCCCCCGGGGAACGGGAGCGGGACTCGCGTGCGGCCTCTCCGGCCGGGGCCCCCAACCCCGGCCGCCTCTCGGAGGAGCAGAGCAAGACCGTGGAAGCCATCGAGATCGACTGCTACAACAGCCTGGCAGGTGAGCCGCGCCGCGCCGCGCGCCCGGCCCCTCCTCCCCGGCCCTCCCTGCCTCCCGCCGACGCGGGTCCCAATTCCGCGGCCCGGGCCTTCTGGTCACAGGCGACCGCTGCGGCGCTCCCGCGGTACACGCTGCTCCACTGAGACCGCGTTGCCTAGGGAGAAAGAACCTGGGGCGGGTGGGGTGGGGGGGCACGCTTTGGGAAAAGTGTGACTTTTAGCGTTATACCTTTCAAAACTCATTGTCATCCCGCGTCCATTCCCCCGCATCCGTCGTGAATCTCACCTATAAATAGCTGGTCAGAGACAGATGCTATTATCGCTCCCCAGCGGACCTGGGTCCAATGCGGGAAGCAGCGCCAGGGCGGGCCACCCGCGCCCACTGCATGCCCAGTGACTGCTCTCCGCGGGTACCATTGGCGCCAGAGCTGGCCCTCACCTTCCCCCTGGCTGACCGCATCCCTATGGGTGGAGGTCCTTCCTCAAGTTCACTTGACCCCAGTAGCAAAGCGCGGTTTGCCAAAATGCCTTCAGCATCTTGAGCAAAATGGATTCCAAAATGCCACTTTCTTCTCTCGGAGCTCTGCCGGGGCTCGGTTGCCAGGTGAAGAGAGTGCCCTCAAAGGGAGCTAGTTCACGGTTGGGTTGGAGCTGTGCTACATTCTCGCTCTCCTCCTCGCCTCCTCTCACTCCGTACCGTGTTGGTCCTCACACCAGCTCTGGGTGCGAGGGGTGAGGAGAAAGGGAGCCCTGCCACCGGGATGAGGTGAGATTTGCACTCCAGAGTTCACTTTGGGGATCGAAGTCAACCATTTCTCAAAATTTAACTTTGGCACAGGAAAATTTTAAAAACCTGAAAACGGAGGCGTCTGGGTCTTTCCAGGGCCATCCAGCGAGAAGGTGGGAGATGTTGACAGAGGCAATGGACTTATATGTTAAAAGCATTCTCTCTCCTTCCACCCCATTTGGTGGGATTTTGGCATGCTCCAGCTCCTGTGACCAAACAAAAGACCATTCATCACTCCTAGTCCCTAACTCGTGAAATCGCCTAAATTAGCTGTGGACAGTTGGAGCTGAGTAGGGTTGGGAGCATGACTGGGCGTGGCTCGGAATGTGTCTGGGGCCCAGGCAGTTGGCGGATGCAAAAAACATGTATCGATAATTCTGCTCTCTTCCTAAGTGCAGATCTGTTCTGTTCCCTTTGAGGTTTCTAGTGCCAGCCTACCTCTGCCTTCCCATAATGCCACGTCCACTATCATTTTTCATCAGGCAAAACCCAGGCACTTTAAAAATTGTAGTTTACAAACTTAATAGTAATAGTAGTAGCAGTTGTAGAAATGGGGGTGCTGTTAGCAGTGGGAGTAATAACAGCAGCAGATAAAGTAGCAGTGTGGCAAAGACGGAATATTTCAATCCTGCATAAGGCACAGCATAAAACCCTTTAGTTCCTGTAAGTCTCTGGCATACTCATTACTGCCTGATGAATAGTTAAAGGGCAGAGTTGCTGTGGGTGGAAGGAGGGGCAGTTTGGATCACTAATGTGGTGATTTCAGAGTGGTAATGGAATCTTATATTTAGTATTATCCGTGGCCGTTCTAGGGTTGCCCCTCACCCCATGCTGTTGGCTCCTGGCCTCTGACTAGCGCTGCCTATCTTCCACTCCAGAAGTGGTGGTTATATTTCCATGGTGAAACCAAAGATGTGTCCTTGGTTAGGCCAGCCAAGTCAGGGTGGGGTTAAGATGTGGACAGCTCTTCCGCTTCCACCCCTACCCCCCACACACTTTGGAAAACTTCAGTGGTTAAGAGATTTCCCCTCTGCTGCCTTCTCCAGTGCTCACCGCTAATATTAATAATTTATTGTGTGCACTATGCTAGGCCTTCTACATACATTGTCTTTTTAATCTTTAAAACAACTTGATAAAAGATATATGACATCAGTTTTGCAGAGGAAAAAAAATCCCTGCGCTTCTAGAGCCATTCAACTCCGAAGTCAATGCTCTTATCATCACACCTTTGCTGCACAAAGCCAGCATCCTCTAGACTTCTGTCGCCCTGGAGACCAGCCCTAGGTAGGCTCCAGAGACCTTACACTTGGAAAATTCTGTTGGGAGCTCTCAGTCTTGGTAACCAGGAGAAAGAAACACAGTACCTTGATTCAAGGTTCTGATAGGGCTATTTCCAAATATTGTTAAGTATCACATAAAAAAGAAAAGAAAAGAAGAGTAATTACCAGCTCAGCAGTCTTGTCAAAGCTAACATATGGATCCTGTATAGAAAATTCAGCTGAGAGAAAGGGTCCACACAGAAGAAACCTGGAGAAGCAGAAACCTGATGTGGGTTTTCTTTCAGACAGTGAATAAAATCAGTTACTTCTATTGCAGAAAACCTAGCAAATAGAAAAGTATCCTTCCTTGCTGGATTGTGAAAGTAATGCATACCTATAAAAATGTATGGTCTTTTAGAAAATGCCAAAAAGCTTAAGGAAGAAAGTAGAAAATTACCTTTAACCCCACCACCTAAAAGAATCCATTGTGATATACTTCCTTCCTGTATTTTTTTCTATACATAAATATAAACTGTTTATAAAGCACAGGACCTCTGGTATCCTGCTTTTATTTCCATTTACCATTACATCAGAAGCATTTTACATCTCATTAAAATGTTTCTGTGAAGACTATTTTAAATGGTGACATAAAATTTTTAAGTGAGTATTGACAATGATTATTTAATGGAAAGGGAAGGAAAGATGATCACTGTTATTGTTGTTAGAGTCAGAACAGTGCAGTGTGGCCCACAAGATATCCTTTCCCTCTGATGTCTGCCAAAAGGAAGCAGACAGCTACTGCAAGTTCGTTCTGGCAAAAAGGCAACTGACCTTTCCATCAGGGCTGCAGTGCCAGCTGAGCAGCCCAGCGGGCTCCAGGCGGGAGCAGTCTGAAGATGTTCTCTCAAGGATCCGTCCTCCTCTACACAGCTGTGCATAGAGCAAGAGGCTTGGGGGTTACAAGGAATTTGGACTAGCCCAGAAGAACCTGGAGGTATCGGCTCTGTTGCTAAGGGCACCTCGGCATTAAAAAGCCTGTTGTGAGGCTTCTGGTGGAAATCTAGGTTCAGTGGACCCTTGTACTCTGCATGGAAGGCTCCAAGACAATAGCCAGGGAGCAGCTAGAATGTGCTAAGAGACGTTAGTCTAAAAACTCCATTGGGATGACTTCAGAGGACCATGTGAAGGGTGTGCAGGCAATTTGCAAAGTATCCATGGTTGTGGTCTGTTCTGGATTTGGGTTTCTTCTGATTAGTCGGGATCGCGGCACAAGATGCCTGGACTTGATTTTACATATTTTATTCTCTAAGAAAATCAAGAAAAAGGATGGGAAGCATCTTGTTCCTTAAGAATTTCTAATGACTTTGCTACAATGATTAGAAGGATATTCTGACTTGCCTGGGGAGATATAGGAATCCAATCCTTACCAAGGCTGCAAAGGAAGCATGTATTGGCCTGTTGATCAACTCCTCTTGACCTTGAACAAACCAGGACTCCCCTGGGGCCTTGGAATGTTCTGTGCCGAACCTCTCGAAGGGCAGAGCCTTATGCTCTACATCTGTTCCTGTGGGGCTACGGTGGCCCCAGCAGGGGTGTGATCAAAAGGTTGTAACACATAATGACTACGTTGGTATTTTCAAATGATGTTTGAGACTCAAATGCCAGTGGAGGTGGGTGCAGACAGGCCATGGCATTGGATCTAAAGGCAAGATGACACTGAGCTTACGCCTCTCTTCATGGCATGCCCCGTGACTATGGATAAGCCTTTGCCACATCATTTTACCTCCATTTTCCCATCTACTTAGAGCTATGTTTGGGAGACTTCTGTTTGCTCGTTTTACCAAAGGAGCAGCTAATATTCATCGGTCCTAACTGAAGCCCAGGGCAGGGCCTGGAGAAGTCACACCGGGAAATGGCCTGGGACGGGAACCGTTTTATCAGTGCTTGTAGACGTGACTTAAAGCCATGGGACCAGTGCCAGTTGCATAATGTGTGAGGCCCAGTTGCATAATTTGTGCAGAATGAAGCTGTGGGGCCCCTTGTTCAAAAAGTAGGGGAGAATTGTCATTAGAGATCTTAGAAGATAAAGCTTTTTTTCTTTTTCTTATGTTCACTCTCTCTCTCGACTTGACATGGTGTTTTTATTTGCTATTTAATGTCAATAAAAGAACATTAAAATTTTAAGTTATTGGCATGAATTTTAATGTTCTTCTTCATACAGTGCAATACTACTTTTAAATGGAAATATAAGAGCACTTAATTTGTATATGGAATAATATAAATTACACAATTCACAATTTTGTCGCATATATATGCATATATAGTTTTTTCTTGTTAGAGCAGTGGAAATGCTGACAAAACAAGCTCAGCTGTTTTTATTTCACTTCTTTATATGTGTACTTTATGTACATACTTTCTACCGAGCTTGGCTTTCTGATGAGTAAGAAAAGGAAAAGGAACTACAGGTTACCCTACTCTTCCTTTCTATGTCATCATTTTCAGCCGAAGTGGTTGGCTAATAGAAGGAAATAGCATTAGTAGGAAAGGATGTGATGGGGTTCATAGGTCATTTGTGTTTCTTAGAACACTATTGCTTTCTTTCTTCATTGGTAGCAATTTCTGGATTGAATGGAAAACATAGCCTCTTGGAGCTGTCAGCATGTCTGCTTGCTTAGAGAGCTAACATTCTTACCTTTTACTTGAGTTGGGTCTTGCTGAACTTTCATTCCTCGTGGATCCACTGGAATTCTGGGCTCATGGGGCATCATGACTGCTCTGTGCAAGTGGGGCTGCAAAGAGTGGTGTGCCTCTCTCTTCTGCTCACGGTCATGCTGCATTGTCCCATCAGACTTCACTTACAAAACACAATTTCAAAGATAAAGTTATTAAGAATTTTAAGAAGGAAACAGCACAGCATTAAGCCGAATACAGGGTCCTTCTTTACATGGATCCTATGTGACTGTGTAAGTCACTCATCCTTGAAGCCAGCGCTCAACGGGACGCTAGAAGATGACTGGACGGATACAACTAAAGTGGGTAAAATTAGATATAGACTCTGAGGCAGATTCTAAGACAAAGGTAACTCAACAGAAATTGGTGTGGAAACAAAGAACCAAGCATGAAGAGAGATGAATTATAAACGCAAGAACTCATTGGTGAAAAGGTGGTCAAGAGCCAGAGACAAGTGGTAACTGGCAGCCAGAAGATGAGTTGTTAGCCTAAGAATTGGTCAAAGTAAGAGGAAAGAGGAGGGGATTCATGCCGAGATGCTCAGGCAATATCCTGCCATCTGGATGGGAGAACTTGACTGGCCAAACCATTGTTGATCTGAGACCATTCCTTGGGCAGCACCTTGACCAATAAATCTTAAGCCTATAAATGTGGCTTCTAAGACCATCTTCAAAAGAAAAGGATGTGAGAATGGAAACTTGTAGAATACTTTCAAGGAAAGAACATTCTGAATGTAGACTTCAGGCAGAGTTTCTAAAGTGGATTTATGAAGTTCCTTAGTTGCTAGGTAGAAACTCTTTAGGACATCTTGAAGTCAGAGCTTCTACAGCCAAATACATCCAAGCGCCCATCCAAGGCAAGGGGATTCAGCGGCAGCGCTGGCAGGAAAGCCAGGATATTTTCTCTTTCCAGCTCTTCTCTTTCACCACCAGGCTGTGCCTGCTCCAAGCAGCTGGGATGGAAAACCAAGTATCTCAGCAAACCAACCAGCAATTTCCTAATTAACATAGGGAAAATGTGACTTGGTGAACAGGAACTTGAACTATAAGTTCTGTCTCTAATGTGTCCTTGGGTCAAAGAATTTGACCTCTTGGATCACGGTTTTCTGATTTATAAAAACCGGGGGTTGGATTCCAAGATCCCAAAGGTCCCTTCTGGCTCTTAAAAGAAAAATTCTCTCTAGATGTGAAGGCAACCTGGCAGCAATGTCTGTCACCCCATTGATCACCAGGATTGATTAGGCTGGTCTGGCTGACTAAGCAGGTGTCCCCTTCCTCCCTCACTGCTCCATGTGCATCCCTTCTGAAGCTACACACTAGGTTGAAGAGGAAGACCTTCCCAGCTAAAGAAGGATCATTCTTCAGTCAAGGGTATCTGAGTAGCTGTGTTCCCCAGCTAGAACCTCTAAACAAGCTCTCAGGGTCCATTTGTAGGAAAACATAGGCTAGCCAAGCTTCCAAGACTCCAGACACATCCAAGTGAGGCGCTGCATGTGGCAGTTGGCCTTTCTTAAAAAAAAAAAGGAAGAAAGAAAGAAAAAGAATTCTCCATGCCCTTTTTTATGAATGCTATGGCCCTTACACAGAATGGGGTAGTTGTGTGTGTGCTGCTATAGACCAGTCTCCAAAATCTGTTATTACATGAAAAGGCAAAAATGGAGAACGGTATTTAATATGATTCCCGTTGCATTAAAAAAAAAAAGCAAACTGTATAAACTATTGTAAGTTTATACGATTACAGTGTTTGCATTCAAGAAGACTATCTGAGCAGTGCCTTTGGTGGCAGTCTCCTGGATCTGTCTCTTGCTTCAACAGTGTTTGGGTGGAAGAGACCCAGGGACGCCCCTTCTTCCAGCTCCAACCACGTTCCAGCCTCTTTTCCAGTCACCACCTTTGGAAACACAGAGGCCATCCTCAGCCTCTGAGAGCAGCCAACACATTTTTTAGCTTAGCTCCATATTACCGCATAACCATGAACTCCCAAATTCCTCAAAATTATTCCAGTGACATGGAGGCGGCCTGGTCAACCTGTGTCTGCAGGCCGCGTGCACCTACCTCTCTCTGGGCTTCTATTTCGACTGCAACGATGTGGCTCTGGAGGGCGTGGGCCACTCCCATGAGGGCCCCGAGGGTCTCTTAAGGACGCAAAGCCAGTGTGGCGGCCACGTTCTCTTCCAGGATGTGCAGAAGCCTCCCCAAATGAGTGGGGTGGAACTCAGAAGCCGTCGTGGTCATGGAGAAGAACCTAGACCCGGTCCTCCAAGCCTGGGTCCTACCTGCACAGACCCTCATCTCTGTGACTTCCTGGACAACCACTTCCTGGATGAGGCTACCTGACTAACCTTTGTAGGCTGGGCTGTGCTAGTGTCTCTTTGAAAGGCTCACCCCTGAGCATGACTGACGAGCCTTTGGAGCCCGGAGGCCTTTGAGAGGCCCCTCTGTGTCCCCCTGGTGTCTGGCTTCTCTGCCTGAGCGCCTCTCTGCAACTTTTTAAAAAGTGTGCTTTTAACTAGCCTGGTACTCTCTCCCATGCATTGGACCAGGTAAAAAGAATAAAGCTTTTTGCAGGGGGAAAAAAAAAATTCTGAAATCATATAAGCAAAGCTGTTAATTTCACTTGAAATAGGGACTGGGAAAAAGAATTAGAGAGAGAAACTAACTTTTTAAGATTTCATTGTTTTTTTAGAGCATTTTAAGATTCACAACAAAATTGAAGAGAAGGCACAGATATTTCTTATTTCCTTCCTTTCCCCACACATAGCCTCCTGCATTATCAGCATTCCCCACCGGAGTGATACATTTTGTTACAATCGATGAACCTACACTGACACATTATAATCACTCAAAGCCCATGGTTGACATTAGGGTTTACTTTTGTGTTGCACATTCTGTGGGATTAGACAAAATATATAACATATATCCATCACTGTGGTGTCACAGAGTGTTCTCACTGCCCTAAAAATCCTCTGTGCTCTGTCTATTCATCGCTTATTCCCGCCCCATCCACTGGCAAACACTGACTTTTCTTTTCACTGTCTTCATAGTTTTGCCTTTTCCAGAATGTCATGTAGTTGGAATCATACAGTATGTAGCCTTTTAAGATTGGCTTCTTTGTTTAAGTAATGTGCACGTAAGGTTCCTCCATGCCTTTTTTAACTTTTTATTTTAAATCTTTCACTAGTGTTTGACTTTTCTAACTATATGCAGCATTGTTTTTATGTTTTAAGAAAAGTGATGACAGAATTATCTGTGTAGAGAAATCATGGCTAGTTTTGCTTTCTTTTTATTTTTCTGAAGAAAGCCCACCTTATAAACATAATTTTTAATGCCAGCCTGGATATTACCTGTGCCTTGTCTATCCTTGTCTGATGGTAACACCAAAGATTTTAAGCAAAATTATCCCAAACTATCTCTTAACATCCCATAATAGGACTCACCCACCCTTTCTGCAGTGGCCACCACCCCAATCCACACACAGGGCTAGACCCTGGCAGCATGGTAACTCACAGTAGGGGGACGCCCTTCTGGACTCAGTAGCATGTTAGTGACAGTTTGAATCTGCTGGTGGGTCAGGGAAGAGCATTGGGTCAGAGCTTGTGATATCACCAGGCCCTAATCATTGGTGACATGCCTCCACTGTTACTGAAGGGACGGATGGGTGCCCAACGTCCAGGATCCTTTTTGGCCCCTGAGCCTAGGAAATCCTGCCCATCGGTGGCTCATACACAGCAGCCAGAGAGCATCAGAAGGAGAGTCACTCATTCGTAGATTCTTTACTGGATGCTCGCCATGGCCCTTCACAGGCCAAACCTAAATCCTTTCTGTTCTCCTCAAAACTTGGCATGGGGCAGTGGGAACCAGGGTTCTAGCCCAGAGTCTGCCGCTAACTTGCTCTGTGACTTTGGACAAGTCCCGTCACTCCGACCTTCAGTTTCCCCATATGTAAACCGTGCCCGTTGGGTCAGACGCCCTGCAAGTCTCCCTTTAGAAGAGTTAAGCTGTCTGAGATTTTGAAGGTCATCTAGGCACCGCCCTCCTGACCTTCCTCTCTGGTGGCAGCCAGATTTGGGGAGGAAACACGATCCAGCTGGCGGGGGCCAGCCCTCTGTGTGGACAGGGCAGTGGCCACTGCAGAAAGGAGGATGAGGCCCATTATGAGATATTCAAAGAAAATGTGGGATAATTTTGCTTGACATCTTTGGTGTTACTATTGACAAGACATAGGTAATATCCAAAATGGAATTAAAAATTCTGTTTATTCCAGTTTACTGGTATGTGCTGACAAATAATCATTAAAAGATCTCCACTAAGATTTCCAAGGCAATGCTTGCAAATTTGAAGGTAGACCAAAATGAGGTCGCAGCCTCCCAGGGTGATACAGTCAGACAGCAGGTCTCTGAGAGGTACCAGGGCAGAGCTTGGGAGCCTATATACGTTATCTGGATCCCAGAATCCAAACTAATGGCATCAAATACCAAATATTACCTATTGCTGCTGTATCTTCCTGGATTATTCCAAAATTCAGGCTTCGACTGTGAGTGGTTGGTCATTCACCATCAGAACCCTGGTAATAGTGGCTACATTAGACCAAGAAATCTGGTGGCAAGGAGAAAAAAAAAGCTTTTAAGAAATGGTCTGGCAGACCAAGAGTTCCGGGGAACAGTTGCTGGCTAAGTTATAGAGTCTCAGAGAGCTGCCACCCTTGGCCCGAGGCTGGAGATCCCCGAGGGTGATCATTTTGGGATGTGATTCTGGGACTGTTGCTCAGGCTGAGTCAGAACTCAGCTCCTTTCTCAAATGGACCTGCACCGCAAGGTGGTGGCGGCCAGTTGGTCTCACGAACTTGTGTGGACTGTCCCCTGATCTCTATGAAAGGAGAGGACAGGAGGGAAGAGAGAGGACACAGAGGAACAGACAGGCAGCAGACCTAGACCCAGGAAACCTGCGGGGCAATATGGCCTAATGGAAAGGGACTTTGTTTAGCGTAAGAAGATCTGGGTTTGAACCCTGACTTTTCCCATCAACTCCTTCATTAACCTTGGGCAGGTCCCAACCTCTACAAGTGTCTGTTTCCATAATGGCCTGGAAGTGATAGCATGCACCACACGGATTGTGACGGTGAGTGAAATTAAATGATGCATGCACATGTGTCTAATACAGTGCCTGGCACATAACACATGCGTAATAAATGATGGTTACATGTAAACGTAACTCCTACTCCATCAAGTACTAAGGCAGGAAAGTGTGTGAGGGGAGGAGAAAAGGACTTAGCAAAGGAAGCTGTAGGGGCATATGAGAAGCAAGTGAACCCACAGAGGAGGGCAAAAGAGGGGTCCAGGAAGTTCCAGCTCCCTCAGTGGCTACAGGATAGGGGAGGTGAACAAGGTGTGAAGCAACAGCTTTCAGTGTGGTATTTCCTACCTGGTGCATTCCTGGGCCCAAGAGGCTGAGTGAACAAGCCACCAGCCCACCAGGCCACCAGGATTCCCCTGAAGGGCAGCTGAGCTTCGGCAGAACCAGAGGCTCTTGGCCCAGGGCGTCTGTACCTACTTCCCGCTTCTCAGGATATAGGTTGGTCCAGGAAACACTTAGAAACTGCTGGGCTCTAGGCAGACACATCCCTGACCTGAGATGGTGCAAGTGAATAAGCCTCAGTTAGCATCTGCTCCCTGCCACTTTCTGAACTCTGCCCCCAGGGTTCTCTGACGTTTTCTTTGAACTGAAGGAGCAGTGAAAGAACCTCGGGCCCTCTTACAAGTCAGGCCAGTTCAGAGTCTCAGGGCAGGGGATAAGGAGTTGCCGGGAAAAGAAGATACATGCTGTGATCAATTGAGTTCCCTGGGGAGCTTAACGAGCAAGAAGCTGGCTGGTGGGAAGGGGCCACGGAGGAAGCCAAGCTCTGAGAGAGGGAGACAGGGAGGGAGAGGCTGCATGTGCCCTGCCTGCCCTTTTGTGCCCGTGCTGGTGCGGGCTCTCCGAGCTCCTCTTGGTGTCGGATGAGGAGAGCCCCTGGCTGGACCAAGGGTCCTGCCCATGAAAGCGCTAGCAAGTGTGGCCAGGGCCCTCCTTTCAATCCCTCCTTCCAGCGGCCTTTCCTGAGCCTGGGTTTCCCCAAGGTGGTGCCTCAGGAACAGCCTGTGCTTTCCGCTCAGGAAACCTGCAGAAGCCTTTTTCCACCTCTGCTCCCTGCTCTCTTTGAAGACATAATGGTCAGGGGTGATATTTTTAAACTGATTTGAGAGCGAGAGAGAGAGGAAGGGAGGGGGAGAGAGAGAGAGAGAGAAAGAGGGAGAAACATCGATTTGCTGTTCCACTTGTTTCTGCATTCACTGGCTGATTCTTGTATGTGCTCTGACCGGACATCCAACCCACAGCCTTGGTGCGTTAGGGTGACGCTCTAACCAACCGAGCGACCCGGCCAGGGTGGGCAGGGGTGACTTAAAAATAGCTTTCTAATTACAGAAGTAAAACATCATAATCACAGGAGATAATTGAAAATAAATGAAATTCAAAGAAGAAAATAGAACTCACCTTGTCATCCCCTATCCCAAGATGCCCTCTCTTTCCTGTCTGGGTTTGTTGCCTTCCGGTCTTCCTCCTCATGTGTATGGAAACATGGGTATGGAAACCGGACATCATCAGCCCCCTTCAAGGTCTACCTTTCTCTAGTTTATTCATAAAAGAAGAGGGTTTGTCTGACATATGCTGGGGCCCCTGCTGGGAACCCTGGTCTCCTTTTTGACCCTTCAGCCCCACAGGATGCTGCGTGCTCGACGCGGGTGCCAGCCAAGGGCCAGCTCTGCCTGTCCCTTTCCCTTCATCCCTTTCACGTCCCCTGGCGCCACATGGAGCCATACCAGATTTTACTGAAGGTTACAGGATCCAGAAGGCGCTTACATCTCGAATATTCAAATATTCTTCGAATGGATGAATATTCGAAGTTCTTCCAAAAGCTCCTTTGACCGTCAGACTAGCAGGAATGGCTTATTGACTTGTTTGGCAGGTTCCAGCTACGACCACACCTCTCGGGCCTTGTCCCCTCCAGCCCCTCTCCACGGCTTGGGTTCTGCTGCTCTCAGATTCCTGTCATTTCACAGGCACAGCAGTTTGGCCATCTTTTCATCTCCCTAGTTTTCCTCCAACTGATCTGGAAGCAGTTGATGAGGGTATTCTAAAAATAAGGTAATTTCTTCCCTTAAGAGGAATTCTGATGCCTGCTGTTACAAATTCTTCACAGGCACACGCACAGGTACACTCATGGTTTCCACAAGATTCAGGTTGTGCCGCACAAACTTTTACAGGCTTCTTTTTTTTTCCACCAATGTTTTCCACGGAAAATATTTTTTCAGTGTCAGTGTATATTTTTCTACAGCATGATTTTAATGTCTGTGTCATGTTCCATGATACCAATGTCCTGTTATTTGTTTAACTGATTTCCTGCTGATGAATATCTAGGTTATTTCCAACACTTTGCTGTTATGCACAGTGTGCCACAGAGAAGCCACAGAAGTACTTCTTCTGCTACACATGTGCCTGTTAACTAACTTGCCTCCAAATATAGCTGGTGACATGATGGTTGCTCTGGCGTCATGGAGGGATGGTGGGAGAGGCAGTGGGAACAGGAGAGATGCTGCTGGAGTCACAGAGAAGTAGCAGGAGGGGTGATAAGAACAGGAGAGGTCTTCCTTAAAGTTCAAACAGGTAAAAGGACAGAATTTTGGCCTCTGAGGTTTTTTTCCCCATCCTGGCTCAGAATGCCTGCCAATGGGCATGACATGTGTCCTTGGCCAAAGCCAACAAGGAAAAGATCATATCGAGCAATGGATTTCTTCTGAATATTTCTGGCCATATACTCATTACTACATTCCAAATGGCCCAGCTGGCCCCTTTAAAGTCCCACTTGCAACACAAGAAGGCGGCGTTAATGAAGACTCCAACAAAAATAGCCCCGTCCTACCTCCCTGGTACTCCCGTCTCTCTCTGTATGTACCGCACTGAGCTCAAGAGTGAGAGCGGTCCTGGATGGGGTAACTTGTAAGAATGCTACCATCGCTCTGGGTCCATGCTTTCCCCAGTGAACAGTGGCATGTGACAGGCACCAAAAAACTGACCTGACCTCAGGCTTTGGCATTACAACTACCATGAGCAGATTCCGATGTTCCTTAAAGGAATATGAACATAAACCTTCAGCTTTTAAGGTTTTCAAATTAGCGCTTTTACCTGACACCTTGACAGCTAAGTACTAGCCAACAAAGGGTGAATGAGAAGAATGTAAAGCTATTGACGATATCAACACCTTTTGAATGCTTTCCATTTCCCTCCCAAAGCTCCACACACAGGCCATGATGAATGAGTCCTTACTGAATGTGTCGAATAAGAGCCTCTGCCCAGGATTGTGGGGATGGCAAGAGGGGTGCAGCAGGCCTCGTTCAAGCAGCCCTGGAACACGGGGTGCATCCAAGGGAAGAATTCAAAGGGTGGGAAAACAAAGAGCAACTCGGGAGTGATGAAAAGAGGAGATCTCCAGGGACAGTGTTGCTAAAACAGAAAAAACAAAAGAAACACTTGTCAGAGTTTGCCTGAATCAAGTGCAAGATTGCTGGATGGGAAGAAATATGAGGTCAGAAACGAAAGTGAATGGAATGGGAGGAGCTTCGGTCCACTAGATAAAGCCATGGCAGTAGTGGGAGAACTCTTCATCTGGGTGCCAGGCTGGGCAGGGATGGCGTGAACAAAGACACTGCCATCCTCCTTTTGTCAGAGCTTCTCAGGGCCTTAGGCTGGGGAGAGGCCTTTAGAGCTCAGCAAGTCCAGGTTTCCCCTCTCCCACCAGTTCTGCAAGTATGGAACCAACATGGGATTCGGGCTTAGACAACCCCAGCTTTTTCCCTACATGTCAAATGACCTCAGCGTGTCACTTAACTTCCCCAGGCCTCTGGAAGCTTCTGGAAGCAACGCCAATGATACCCATTTCCCAGAGTCACTATGAGGGTTAAACGAGTTGTCAAACACCATGCAAATGTTAGGTATTGCTACTATCTGAGCACACAGCACGTGCAGAGCGCTGTGACGTGGTTTTGCTCCATGGAGATTTGAAGATGCCCGACAGATGCTTGTCTGGAAGGGCAAAAAAGACATGTTTCATGAATAACTGCAATGATGGGAATCTCCTGATCCTAGTATGTGGCTGTGAAAAATAATGTTCTTCTTTGGAAAACCAAAAACTCCACTGGATGATCATTCCGATAGATCTAACCTCGCTAGGAAAGGGCTACACGACATGGCCTGTGAAAGTATTACCGTCGGGTGGGGATGTGCTCTAATCCACAGGTAACGGAAAAATAATAATTTCTCAGCAAGTTAGAAATAGAAGGAAAGTGTCCGATTTGATAAAGAGCATCTACCAAAAAACAAAACAAAACAAAACAGAAAAGCCTTATAGCTAACATCATACTGAATGGTGAGAGACCGAAGGCTTTCCCTTGTGACCCAGGAATTGTACTCTTGGGCATTTACCCTAGAGAAATGAAAGCTGTCCGTGAATTGTTCGTGGAAGCAAGATTCATAATAACCCCAAACCGGAAACTGCCCAGAGGTCCTTCATCAGATGAACAGTCAAGCTGTGGACATCCATACCTGCGGGCCAGTACTCAGCAATTAAAAGGAACGAGCTGCCAACCCACGCAGCAACTTGGATGCATCTTACGGGGGTTATGCTGAGTGGAAAAAAGCCAATTCCAAAAGACTTCATTCTGTGTGATTCCATTTATATAACACTTTGAAATGTCAACATTTTAGACATAGAGAATGGATTAGAGGTTGTCAGGGGTTAAAGAGGAAGTGAGATACAGGATGGACACAGGTGTAGCTATAAAAGGGCGGCAGGAGGGCTCTGTGGTGATGGAACTTTCTGTACCTTAATTTTGGAGGTAGAGGAACCTACATATGTGATAAAATAGTGTGTAACTAAACATGCACTTGAGTTCAAGTAAAGCTAGGTAAATCTGAGTAAGATCTATGGACTGAAGCAGTGTCAATATACGTAGTCCCTATATTATACTATGGCGTTCTAAGATGATACCGTCGGGAGAAAACTGGGTAAAGGGTACAGGGGATCGCTGTATTATTTCTTACAACTATATGTGAAGCTACCACTACCTCAGTAAAAAAAATATCAATTAAAAACAATATCGTGGGGGTTAGTTTGCAAGTACCAGGTAAGATAGGAGCTGTTTCAGGAAGCAACCAGAGATGTGTCACGTCAGCCGTATTGGGGTAACAGTAGGCTCTCGATGAAATCAGAGATCTTGGTGGTTTTAGAACTGAAAAAAACATGTTGGTGGAAACTCTGTACTTGGTTTCTCATTGAATGCAGAGAAACAAGTAGGGTTGAGTGTTCCGGAGTGTTCTATAGGAAGCTTCCAGGTGAGAAGTATACGTACAAAGTGAGCACAGTCTGGCACCGTCAGGTCTCACACATAAGCCTCACAAGAATCACAACTCAGGCCTCAAATCTACCGAATGAAGGAACTGAGTTAAAATTCACTATAGGCGGTTGAGCACCCCAGGTGTACCGTGTACATACTGCCTAAGAGCCCAGCCTTCAGTGCCGGAAAGCTTAGGTTCAAGTCCTGGCCCTGACTCTTGTTAGCTTTGTGGCCTTGGGCAAGTGACTGAACTTCAATGGGCCTCAGTTTTTCCATTTGGAAAATGGGCAAAACACTAGAACCTCAGTGCCTGGCCTGTTCACGCTCAATACAAGTGACCTGCCCTTCCTCTTATTACCCTTCTGGGAGGGTAGATGAAAGCTGCCTGCGGGCACCAGGCCCGCTGCTCTTGAGCTCCTCGTGGAGCACCTCAGCCTTCCGCTGACCCATTTCCCAGGCTTGGGCTCCCCTTCTCCAGTGGGAGGGCTTCAATCACTAAGAAGAGGACGGCCCAACACGTCACAAGTTGACTGTCTGAGATCAGTTGTCCACATGTGTAGATTTCCCAGCTGCAGAACCTGGCCATCTGGGACCGCTTTGCCTGGAGCTCCCCATGGCTGTCCCGGGTCCTCATAGTTTAACCAACTGGATGATCCTTAAGAAACACATATGCAAAATGCTAGAATGTACCAGCTGAGGAGGTAAGGATGCCCACCTTTAAGTACCCACTGGGGAATTATTAAAAATGAGGCTTACCGGGCTTCCCCTTAACCCTTGAGTCTGCAAACCTGCACTGCCGAGCATGGGGCATGGGAATCTTCACGCTGAATAAGCTTCCACGGATGCTTTAATGAGAAACACTTGTCTATGGGGTGCTCGTCAGGTGTCAGGGTCTGGCATTTGGGAAGCACTGATTTTTCCCATGCTGCCAATAAGCCTTCAAGGAGAAGGTAGATAGCAACCATAATTACATTCATTTTCACCTGCTTCAGCACTGAGGCCCTGAGAGGAGAGGTGTTTTAACTCACGGACACATGAGTGAATGCCAGTGCTAGGGACATCGTCTTGAGTCAGCCAGCTCAGAGGCACCAAACCTGACCAGCAACTTCTCCGCTAAAATATTTCCCTCTTCCTTCATAGGCTGTCTCATGCCCTATCCACTTAGGAAACAGACCGATTAATTTTCCTGCCGTGCTGGCGTTTAGAGCTCCTGGTTCTCCTGAATGTTAGAGGAGATCAGGTGCGTTCGGGGGGCATGGCCATGGACTGTCCCGAATATTAGGACTCCCGAGGAGCCCAGCGACTTTGGGTCCACTCCCCCACCCCATCCATAAAGCCGTCAGCCAGTTGCTGGCTGTGGGATCCGCTCATCCATTTTTGGTGAGGGAAGCGAAGTGGCCGAGAGCAGGGAGCAGATAGCGCGAATGTTTGGGGTGTGGAGGAGTGGGGGTAGAGCCGGCTGTTGACTCAGAGGCTGTCTAATCCGTGAGAAGAAAACAGGCTCAGAACCCCACCCCATTCTTTCCCTCCAGCCCCAGTTTTCTGGCTGCAAAGCTGCCTTTGTAATGTTCTTTGCATGTACCCGCCCATCCCCACTAGGGGAAACGCACCTTTGAAAGGAAAACCGGAAGGTAAAGCCAAGCATCAAGCCTAGATTTGGGAGACAGCTCTAGCAAGTGTGAGTTTATGCACATCCCGCCCTATGAAACAGCAGTGAGAGATCCAAAGAAGAGAGTTATCTTCAGAACTCTGAAGGCAAGCGTTTGTGTACACACACAGAAGAGACGGCGCTGCCCCGGAGAGGGGAAACTGAGTGGCCGCTGAGGCCCCGGAGACGGAGCCTCCTGCGTCAGTCGGTGTTGCTGTCACTGTACCACACGGCTGTGCCATACGGAGGCCTCTCAAATCCCCCTCTGCAAGGTGTCTGACCTAGCCCTGAAAATTTTATTTAAATTAAGCCGTAGCTTCACGTCGCATCGCAGCGGGTGTGTAGGGCTCAACAGGGGAAATTTCTCTGAGGAGGCTACAAGTTGCTGGAGAAGCCCTATTTGACCGAGGGCTTCCTGAAATTCTGGCATTCGTGAGAATCACTATGAGTGCCCAGCACTGTGCGAGACATATAACACGTTAATTATCTCATTTTATCATCACAGGGGCTCCCACAAAGTGGGTATTATCTCCGTTTAACACATGAGAAGAATGAGACCCGGGGAGATTAAGTAACATGCCTAAGGGCGTGGGCTGGTGGGTGGCAGAGCTCGGCTTCCAGCCCAGGGCTGTATCTCCAGATCCACCACTGATGTTCAGCCAGGGCACCCCAGGACTGGCACAGGGCTGTGTGCCTGTTCCGCTTGGCGATAGCCTATACCTGCTGTTAAATACTCCGAATGCCACCTCTGTCCAGATCCAAGCTTCTTCCACTTTACTACCATGCCCTTTAAAATAAGTGTGAAAAACAATCAAATAATCTGGTGACCTTCTGGGGAAACTTCCCCCAGTAATGGAATAGCCACCTTTGGTCCCACCTCCCAAAGGAACGACCAGCGAGGCATATTAGTTTCCTAAGGCCACTGTAACGAAGGACTGCAGAGCGGTTGGCTTCAAGTAACAGAACGTAGGGTCCGACAGTTCTGGAGGCCGGGATTCCAAGGTCAAGGTGTCGACACGGGTGGTTTTTCCTGCCTGCTCTGAGGGAGGAAGTCTGTTCCTGCTGCTCTCCCACCTTCTCGTAATCCCGGGAGTTCCTTGGTGTGTAGATGAGTGTCTTCTCCCTGTCTTTTCACATCGTCTCTCCTGTGTGTGTCTGTCTCTGTGTCCAAATGTCTCCCTTATAAGGACACCAGCCATTTTGAGTTAGGGTCCACCCTAATGAACTCATTTTGACTTGATTACCTCTGTAAAGACCCTCTCACCAAATAAGTTCATATTCTGAGGACTCCAACATATTTTTCGGGAAGATACAACTCCACCCATAACAGTGAGGCAGCCTCATAGAGTAGGTTCCTTCCCCTCACCCCTGGCCCCAGGTAGGTCCTTCCTCCCCTCCCATGTAGTCCATGCTTCCCTTCTGTTCAGCAGGTAAGGGCAAACTGCAGTGAATCAGCTGAAAACCGATGACTACAAAACTTGTTCCTCCTCCTGTCATCCAGTTTCCCTTCATCTCATGCCAATGAGTGGCACCTTGCCCTGGCAGTCACTGTACCCTGCATGTAGCAGGAAAAACAGAGTACTGGTGCCAGGGCCAGGAGGACCTGACATGGTTTAGCCTGAGGTCTCAGTGAGGCTGCTTTGGGGAACATCCGATGATTTCGTTTGTGTGAGTGCATGAGTGTGTGGTGGGGCTCTTTAAGTCGCTGGCTCTCTAACTTCCTACCACAGGCCCCCTGAGAAAGCCTGCCTGCCCTTGCCATAGAAACATACCCTCACCACCCAAGAGGGGCACCGGAAGAGGAACCTCCACATGGGACGGGGGGTTGGAGATTTATAGCCCTTATTCTTGACCTCCCCAAATTTTCCTTTCTCTTGTAAGTTGCACTGGCCACCACTGCTGTCACCACATCAGGCTCAGGGAAGGCTATTTCTCTTGTAGCACTTCTTTCCAAGCATGAAGAGAAGCTTGCCTTAATTCTCCACAGCGTGGCTGATTCTAAGCTGCAACATTTATTCTATCTTGTCAAAAGGCCTGAAGACCTGAAGGTTAATTGTGTTTCTTTCAAAAGAGCTTATAGTTATAGATATGGTTGTCTGGGAGCCAAGGTCCACCTTCACATGTCCACTAAGGATGTGTGTCCTCGCCCTGCACCCCTTCTGCAGCTGAATGACCACATCTTCAAATCGAAATTTGTACTCAGGGTCGAGGTCGTAGACAGGAACAAGCTCCCCCTCCGTCCAGCCTGAGACACACCTTCCCAAGCCCGTAGCCTCCTCTGCTGAGGCCGACTCACGTGTGGCGCTTACTCCCTCCAGGGAAGACCCTGCCCCAGAGCCTTGTCCCGGGGAGACCACGTCAGCACCCAATCCAATCTCTATGCAAAAAAAAGGAACCAGAAACCCCTCTACATAGCAGGAGAATTGTCTTACATTTAAAGCCCTTTGGATGACTGCTCTACATTCCCAAAGAAAGATGCCTCCCTGTAAATAATAGGGAGAAGAGAATTCCTTTTGAAGGAAGGGCAGAAATTATTTAGCAAAGTGCAGGCTACTCATTTTTTAGATAGTAAACTGAGGCCCAGAAAGGGAACATGATTTTCCTAATGCTGGCCAGTGGCCAAGGTGGGGCTAGACTCCATCTCTTCCGATTGCCAGCCCATTCTTCTTTAAAACATTGATCCGTGCTGTATAGCAGAGGACAGAGACTGTCATATTATAATTTAATTATAATGTCGTATGTAATTCAAATAGACAGCAGGTTACGATGGATGAACAGTCCTGGATCATCAGTGAATCCACAATGACAATCCTGGATGAGGGGCTCTACCCACGCGAATGTAACAACAGAGGGAAACATTTCAGAGGTTCCCTAATGCTCACCAGTCCTATCTTCCAAATGGCACTTAAGTTAATCCCTGTCTCCTGCCTCCCCTTGCGTCAACCTACTCACCATCATTTCATCATCCAAATCCACTCCTGCCCTAGGAATAAAGTCTCAGGTCCTCAACAGGACCGTAAGCCTTGGTTTTATCTTGCTTTTCCAGCTTCTCCTGGCTTTGCCTAGAAGCCGTTTTCTCCTTTCCACCTGTGTCAGTGGTTCTCAAACAGGGGTGATTTTACCCCTTAAGAAACATTTGGCAGTATCTGGAGATACTTCTTTTGGTTGTCACACTGGCACCTACTGGGCAGAAGCCAGGGACGGTGGTAAACCTCCTACGATGCACTGGACATCCCCCCATAACAAAAAATTAACCAGCATTAAGTGTTTATAGCTGAGAAGCAGTCTCTGGAACTCACCTTAAATACCACTTCTTTCAGGAAGCCCTCCATGGTACTTTATACTGGTTGAGGGCTCTTCCTTCCACATACCCTTGCTCCTTCACAGCTCTCGGCACATGGGAGTACCTAGGATACTGTAACATCCGCTTCCTGCCCCTGCCAGTCCATCAGCTCCAGGTTGGAGTGTTCGGTTCATCACCTGATCCCAGTGCCCTGTAAGGTGTCCAGTCCAGTTTGGCATCACTTTCGGCCTTGATGACCGTGGAACACAGAGGAAGGCAGTCTGCACAGGTGACCTTTACCAGGGGTTAGGTGGGCTTCCAAAGGCATCAAATGCAGACTCGCAGCCACTCATGGTGAAGGGCACAGTCTTGGGAGCCTGGCAGAAGTGGTATCATAATTCTACCACCTCCTGGCTGAGTAACCTTTAGCAGGTTACTTCATTTCTGTGGAACTGGGTTTCATCATCTGTAATACAAACATAAAAATAGAGCCTGTTGCATAGAGTTACTGTAAAGATTAAAAGATAC